>JAZFAU010000257.1:1610000-1795000 GCA_037178615.1 Dione vanillae
TAAAACATATCTAACAATGTAATTATATAAAAATTATAATTAAGTACGACTGATATTAATTTTTAGATAGTGTTTGCTGGACATGGTGCTATAAATAAATATTTTTGCATTTTATTTGCAAATATCTTCTTTTTCATATTCCTTTTAAATCTTTAAATTTTACTACAATTCTATCTTTACTGTGTAAATATTTTTAATATATGTATGTACAATAGTTTCAATTATGGCATTAGTTACTTAAATAAAATATAAATAAATTTTAATATTGTTTTATTATTCCTTTAGTTTATTTAAAATGGAAAAAAAAATAAGGAAATTATTGAAGACCGTAGTGGCGCAGAGGCATTTTCTTCGCTCTGGAAACTAGGCAAAGTGCGGCGTTGAGTTCCGCCACTCAACACGCGATGCCTCGAAAACAGCGGAAAGTGGGGACGGAGAAAGCAGGGACTAAAGCAACGGATTTTTTTAACACTAGGTTCGTATGGTCCCTGCAGTTCCCTCTGCCTACCCTGCCATGTGTGGAATAAAACGTGAAGCTGTAAAAAAAATTTTAAGTGATAGAGCGTTCATTTTAATATAACTGATTGTAATCTCTAATTTTGAATTTTATCAAAAATAATATTGCCACTTCAAAAACTTATTAAGAACGTGATTTTAAGATAAAATCCATGTGCACATATTCTTTATTTTGAAATCAAAATAATTAATATTAGTTTTTAATAATAATCACTATTTTTATTTTTAGAACCTTTATTATTAATTGTTCTTCATTAAAATATTACGTAAATAGCGTTGCTAGGTGCCATTTAAAATATTGCATACTTTTTATAATTCAAGAAAAAAAATTATCAACCCGTTGTACTTCCCCCTATTTATAACGATTAGGTCCGCTTTAACTACTTATTGATAAAGGTCCAGATATTAAATATATTGGGAATATATAAATATCTGGCAGATAATCAACATAGAACTCAGATATCTAACATATAAATATCTATTTAAACTATTAGCTTACTTCATAATTGAAACTTAAGAAGGCAACATATAGAGTTCTACACTCAATCTTAATTTCTACAAGGAACGAAAATAATATCATATAAAGCTTCATATTTTTAATTATTTAAACAATTTTAACAAAACATATACCTTTGAAGGAACATAGTGTAATTTGTAATGAAATAAAATAAAACTAAGACTAGATTGTGCGTTGTCTTAACATTAAATGTTTATAAATAAGAGTGTTGTGTATTTCATTTATTTAATTACTTAGTGCCAATTTCATCACTTGCTGATAAAGTCTCAGATAGGAAATATATTCTTTATCTGGTAGATAAAAAACAAATTTCGTTTTCACAGGTCTCAGATAGAACTATCCAGGAGATAAGATATCTTTTAAATTTTAAATAGCATTAACTACCAGCTTATTTGAAGTGACTGTAAGTGGTTAAAGTGACTCCTAATATTTTATTATTTGTTGTCCATTTACTTCATATTGGCATGAAGTAAAAATATTAAAAACACATAAATATTAATAAAATGTTTTAAAATAGATATTCTTTTAAATGTATAGTGTTTTAATTTGAGGTCATGAGGCCTCCAAGACTCCATGAGGTTCAGATTTGAATAAAATTATACAGAAAAATGTTGCCATGACTAGATTATGTATATTTAATTCATATGAGTAAATATTTTTAGTTTATAGATGATTAAGAAAGACTTTATGAAAGTATGTAACTTGAAGTTTCAAATTACTACATGGATGGAATAGCAATTTATTATTGAATTTATAATTGACTTGTGGAGGCACTTTATTAATTGTATTATTTTTAGTGTAGTAACAACTTTATTTATAATTTGTTGATATTTTTGCTATAGTATACCTATTTGAAGATGTTATTTTCTACTTTTTAGCAGGCATATTCTTACAGACCCACTCCATGCCTTCCTGAAATTCAAAATGAATAAGTCATTACAAAATATTATAAAGCCTGTAAACGTGTGACGGTTTGTGGATTCGACTCCCAAACGGGGAAGGTGGATTTTTCATTCCTATTTTCTTTGCTCTGGCAACTAGGCATAGCGCGGCATTGAGTTCCGCCACTCAACACGCAATGCCTCGAAAAGGTGGAGAGCAGGGAATGGAGTGTCTTAACACTAGGCTCCTAAGGTACCGACGGTTTCCTTTCCCTATCCTGCTTATAGCAGGGGATAAAGCGTGAATCTAGAAAAAAAATAAAGTGAAAGTTCGAATCCAACCAAAGGTATGGTAAAGCAAGCCATCTTTGATTTTCGTTATTTTTATACATTTTAAATAAAACTACCGCCAACGGTTTCTATGTTGTAAACTCAGAAAACGTTGGCGGTAGTTTGATATAATAAGTTATATCAAATGACAGACGAATGCCATCTCACTCTACCCATGACCATGGACTACTGAAGTGTTCGAATCTTCAGGGTTTCCAAAAAATGTCAAAATACGCTATTAATCCCTTTAAAATGGAAAAGCGGGGACAAAGAAAGCAGGGACTTAACAAAGGAGTGTCTTTACACTAGGTTCATGCTATGTGCGGGATAAAGCGTGACGCTTAAAAAAAATAGAAAAGGAAAATACCTTTACTCCAGTCCCGTCGACAGCAACACAGGCCTGGATCTGCCAGGTCCGATCTCTAATTAAATGCAGACCAAGGTGTTGAGCAACTTCACTTGCTGGTAAAGCTGCATACAAAAACAAATATTGTTTATTTTTATTATTACTAAAGAAAATTTAAAGATAACAAATCAACTATTTAAATTAACACTTTAAGTTCATAAAAGTATTTAATTAAAATAGTATTCTCTCTTGCCAAATTTCAACAATTTATACAACGATTTAACATTTAGTCATTGTTATAATGGTAACAATGTCAAATGTTAAATATTAAGTAAAGCAACACATACTATATTATTCAAATTATTTTTTTTAATTACCTGCAGCCAAATCTTGTTTATTTGCGTACACTAACAAAGGTACACCTCTTAACTTTTCATCTTGTAACAGTTCAGCTAGTTCTAAGCTTGTCTCTTCAAGTCTGTGATGATCTGAACAATCTACTACATATATCTGGAAATAAAATATATAAGTGTATATGTTTCTTAAATATAAATTTGAAATCTCTTTTTTTTAGTGAAACTTATCCTTACCAGAATGTCAGTGTTTTCGAAATAATTCCTCCAGTACGGTCTTATTTTCCTTTGTCCACCTATATCCCAAACATTTAATTTAAAACCATTAGAAAGAACTGATTTTATATTAAAACCGGCGGTCGGCGTGACGTGCGATATGTCTTCCGCTGCTAGCTGCCTTAATAGCGTAGTTTTGCCCGCATTATCTAAACCGAGTAAAAGTAAACGTAGCTCTCTCTCTGACCCCGAACGTAATTTCTTAAGAATACTCAAAAGACCCTAAAAAATTAAATTTTACCCATAAGTAATTTTATTTACTTGCTTTATAACGAAATTAAAGTGAAATTACTTACCATATTAAACAATTGACTAGATAAATAGACTATTTAGGTCTACTAACTCAATAGCTCATCGTAAAATGAATTAAAACATGAATTAGCAAAATATTCGAGTGTTAAACATTTGTTGACTTAACAACGTTACCATGGCAACGGCTTGAAGAAATGCCGCACCGTTGACATTTATAAAATTAACATTAATCAATAAAAACAAATAATTATAATAATACATATAGAAAAATAAAGAAATATATATATATCTATATGATATTTAAAAACATACAATATTTAAAATTTACCCATAATTTTATTGCGGTACTTAAAAGCCTCGATGCTGCGTGGCACAAAAACTAAAACTTGTCTAATCTTTCTTTATGTCAATGTCAAATTTCCTGCGCGTCAAGTTGTTAGGCTGCGGCACGCTATTTACTCGCAATCGCACGTGGTGTAAGGTTTTATTTACAATTGATGAATAAAAGTGCGTTAACATTATTATAAATTAAAATGGGTAAAGTGAAACAGGAACCTGTAGAGCAAGACGGACAAGGTGATGTTAGTATCAAAACAGAGCCTCAAAATTATGATGACAAAGTTGACCACTGTAGTATTATTGCAAAGCCCATGGCACCCAAGAAACTTAGTAAAAAAATATATAAACTTATCAAAAAGTCCAGTGGTCATAAGAATTATATTAGAAATGGTCTAAAGATTGTTCAGAAACAATTACGTTTAGGTGAAAAAGGGTAAGTCTTGGAGGTTATATTGGTTCGTAAATACATTTGGTTCGATATATAATTTAATAAGTTAAAAAAGAAAGCCTTTAATAATTTTATCTATGATTAAATATAATCAAATTGTGTTTAATTATTTTTTAGTTAACTAGATATGTTTTTTTAACAAATGTTGTTTCTTTTAGCATTGTAGTGTTTGCTGGTGATATATCCCCAATAGAAATTATGTGCCATTTACCAGCTGTGTGTGAAGAAAAAGATGTACCATATTGTTATACACCAAGTCGTAAGGACATCGGATCAGCTATGGGCACTATGAGAGGATGCATCATGGTGCTTGTAAAAGAACATGAAGATTACAAAGATTTGTATGATGAAGTTAAAAGTGAAATTAAACTCTTGGGTCATCCATTATAATTTATAATAAGTTATTCTTAAGCTAAGACATTATAAAACAACTTTACTTATTAAAGAAAACAAACTTTCAAATGTAACTGAATTGAAAGGGGAATTAATCCTCTGTCCCTTTGAAATCATCAGAGGGACATAATTTAAATAATATTACACTAAAATCTTAGTGTTAAATTAAAATATTTTTGTTGTAAATAAACACTTAAAATAACAATAATATTAGGAAACTTACTTTACAATCTGTAATGACATTGGCAAAGTGAATTGTGCTCAACTGGCATGCTTGGAACACCATAAATAAAAAGAAGAACAATATATAAAAGGATAAATAAATTTACTTCAAGCTTATAGCAACCTAAATGTTAAAAACAATAAAACTCATGTACAAGAAAACATTTTTATTATAAGGCATTCCTAAATTGTCAATAAAATAATATTCAATAAATTGTTATTTTATTCTTTATGTTGTGATGAATTTATTTAAAAAGAACTTAGTTAATATATATATATATATATATATATATATATATATATATATATATATATATATATATATATATATATATATATATATATATATATATATATATATATATATATATATATATATATATATATATATATATATATATATATATATATATATATATATATATATATATATATATATATATATATATATATATATATATATATATATATATATATATATATATATATATATATATATATATATATATATATATATATATATATATATATATATATATATATATATATATATATATATATATATATATATATATATATATATATATATATATATATATATATATATATATATATATATATATATATATATATATATATATATATATATATATATATATATATATATATATATATATATATATATATATATATATATATATATATATATATATATATATATATATATATATATATATATATATATATATATATATATATATATATATATATATATATATATATATATATATATATATATATATATATAATATATATATATATATATATATATATATATATATATATATATATATATATATATATATATATATATATATTGGTAGATTCAGTATGAAAGCAACCTATAAAAATGAAATATTTATATGATATCACTAGAATCCCACCTTATTGCATTCTTTGATTCTAAATATAGAACTTTATCTATATACTAATAAAATAAACATGTAGATTTATAATAAATAAAACAAAACATCCATTACACATAGATTTATTACACTTATTAAAATCTAAGGGCATGTAAAAAATGGCAGATTGTCTTACCGACAGTGAAGATTGGCAAAATACAGTAGGTACTTTAATTATGCACTAGAATACTAGGGCGCCTAAGCTAAAGGAGTAAATTAGCACAGGAATTGCATTTCAGTTGATAATTTGTGCTTGTCTAAGGTCTAAGTTATAACTAAATCTAGTGCTCTCAAACACATCCTAAAAATTTAGGGCCGTGTTACTGATTTACAACTATCATTTAATTATCCACTGAAATAAATTCCTTTTGAGTACCTTATACTAGTAATTGAAGCAATTTTAAAAGTCCTAACCAAATAACAAATTTAGAGGATGATAGATACCGCATGTTCATTAAACAGTTATAAATACAATACTTCCCTGTTTTGTAAATAGTACTTTGATATATGTCACCACAAAAACTACAATTTAGGGTGGATCTTACTGGAATTGCTATAATTATAAGCTGAACGCAAATCGAGGATATGATTAAAAAATATTAATTTATTTTCATTTTCATCATAGATAACACGACGTCAAATTGAAAAGGGGAATGGAGTATCTTAATATGATAGAAAAATGCGTGAAGCTTCTTTTAAAAAGGAAAGTACATGCAGAAAATTAATAATTTAATTGTGTATTTTTATTTAAATATTATGTTGTGCTTATATTTTTGTAATTGAAATTTATTTTTAAAAATATCTGAATGATGACGTTAATGTCTACAACATAGTTTAAAGAAGTCGTTTTTGAATTTAAATTTATTGTGTCATTACCTTAATTTCAAATAGATATTTTTATTTTCACCATGTCAACGTACACGCAATAGACATGGGCTCGATATTCACTCTATAAAATAATTATATTTTTTGGTCTTTTCCACCTGGTTTTCAGTGTCTAGAAATTGGGAGAACACTAATCGCTCAATTGTATGTAATCTGTTAATAAAAATACGATATCTATCCTACACAAAATCTGAACGAAACCATACATTATATTTTTAAAAGTACAAAAATTGTCATTTTTGGCGGGAGATTTCAAATGTCAAAATTACATTGAAGTATTAATGCGTAAACGAAAAAAAAATCAAACTAATATTTATCTTTGATAAAATATATTAAATATATTATTTTATATTATTAAAGAAGATTGTTGACATATGAAAGAATATGTCTACATACAGTTAATAATTATAAAGTATTTATTGCGATTCTAAATTCTATATTGAGCTGTTTAAGTTCCTTTAAAATATATGGTTTCGTCTAACTCGAATTTAATGAGTAACCCTGATTGTCAGTGCACTGTCAATGAGATCAAACAATTCATTTTTTCTACCCAATAAAATGTAAGAAAATAGTACAGACTTTTTGTTTTTATGCAGCATTAATATTGTGAATGTAACCGTAAATTAAACATCGCACATTAATAATCTATTACGATTTAAATTTGTCAATTTTCTTTTTTTTTTAAATAGATAATGAAATAATAATGTGCGATGCTTTATTATCTATAGTGAAAGAGAATAATTGTGTATTTGTACTTCGAATTCTTAGAAGTCATAAATATACATAAAAGTATCCTATTTCCTTAAATTTAGTGTAGCAGATTTGAAATATTTTGTAAATATATACATAGCAATATATAGTGTGCCAGTTCTAAATAATAGAAAATAAATTAAATTCGATTAGATACTCGGTCCTATTGTGGTTCTACAGCTACAACACTTCACAATTTGTAATAGATATGAAGTTATAATATATGTTATAATTAATTGATTGTTATAAGTAAATATCAAAACAAATAATAGTTGTGTTTCATATCAATTTTAGCATTGTGCGTGCAAAAAACTGAAATACTAGAATGTTCTATTCTTAAAGTGCAAATTATATTATAGATATTTTAGAAGTAATACACTTAATACTTTAATATATGCCTAAATTAGATATATATTAACAATCAAATCTCAAGCGTAATCAATTATTTTTAATCTATGGTAACTAAATTTTGAAATAAATATATCAAATAAAATATACATATAACAGAAAAAAATATATGATATATATTCACAAAAATGTATACTACCTTTTTAAATAATAATACTGCTGTTCTAAATTTAATTACCACAGATTATAAACAAATTTCTTTGGTATCCAAATGTAAATAATTTTCTAATCACAGTTCTGATTTTAACCTATCACAGACTACATATAATCATTACACAGCTACAGCTTATAGCAACTTATAGAAATAATATATTTATTTACAAAATATATCTAATTCAAACGTACAAGCACATACAAAAGTATACAATGATTGTAAAAATTTAATATAAGAAATCTTACAAACTAAGCAGTATTGCATTTTATATACTAACGTGATTTATGGGATAGTAAATACCTGTTAAAAATGTTATGACAGTATTTCTTAAGTATTAATATTAATTTAAAAACAATAATAATACAGATGAAGCTAAATATTTTAATTTTTTTTAATATATGACACGAAGTCGTTCTGCGAAGTTTTTATGCTATTTTCTTTAACCAATGTTCCAATTTCAATTTTAGAATATAAATCTTGATGAAATATGGCATACAAAAATATTATTTGTGTAAATATTATATTTCAATTTAATTTTTATATAGTGTAAAATGTTTAATGGATCAAGTGTAGATTTAATAGTGACTCCGAAGTTATATTAAGAGATGTATATGTATTTAGATTTTTCTGCACATAGGCAAAGGCTAAGATTTTTACAGACGGGTTATAATGTAAAATTTTATTTCTTTTATTTAAAGAAAATATTTTTTAATCATTTTGCGTAAACGTGAGGTATTAGAGACAGTGAATATATAGTGCAGGCCTATTTTAAAATTCGGTCACATTACTTTCAAAAACATTGTCTTCAATTAATTCTAAATATATATTACATAGCAATATACTATAATTCAATTTATAATATCGTGTACAGTAAATAAGTAATAAGTAAGTATAAAATAAATATTAAAAAACTTATTTCACCATTTTATCTGAAGACTACTCCTTTTTCTACCAACACACAGATAATACTTATTGTACATAAATTGTACAGAGCAATACCTGCCATAACTAAATATCTATTTTTTTACCATAATATACTATTTCTTGTTGAAAATGGTATTGTATTTTCAATAACTGTTTAATTTCTATCAAATTCTAATGTAAACAATATAATACAAATAAACACAATAAACTACAATATGTAGAATAAATATTATCATAGACACGTTTTATATTAGTATACAAACATATATACTATAATCGAAGAGATATAATATGCAGTCGATTTTTTCTACTAACCACATTGTTTTTACACTTTTCTAACTTTTCATTGAATTGCTGTTCAGATAAAACGAGCTCACTCCCCTCCCATTGCTTCTCCTCTTTAGCCCCCCTTGCTTCCTTTCTTTAGCCTCCCCTTGCTTCTCCTCGTTGAACTTGAACCAGGCTCGAACTGGGTAGTTACCACGCTCTCACAGTATACCGTCGTGAAACAGCAGCATGTTAATGCTGCTGTTTCACTGTATTATCTTTTCGTCTCGTGAGTGAGAGTTCCGGAAGCCCATAAAGGAAGGGGGGGGGGGGGGGGGGTAGGTTATTCGCGGATTTAGATGGCAACGCATTCCCTCTTAGGTTGAAGATGTTATGGACGAAGGTGTCCACTTAACATCAGGTTGCCCTTCTGCTCGTTTGCCAGCTTATAATATAAAAAATAGCCCCCCTTGCTTCCCCTCTTTAGCCTCCCCCCTCGATTCCCCTCTTCAGCCCGCCCTTGCTTCGCTTCTTCAGCCCCCTCTTGCTTCCCCTGTTTAAACTCCTCTTGCTTTCCCGCATTAGCCCTCTTTTTTAAAGATATAGCATTACTAAAAAGTCACAATAAAGTAATAATACTGTCAATTTAATTTTTTTTGCAAACAAATTGTCGAGGGACTATTTTAATTTCAAAAAGGATAATTAATTAAGATTTTAATTCTCTACAATTTCTCTCATAACACATGATCCTTATTCTGTTTTGTAACAATAAAAATTAAATAAATAAATTATCACAATAATTTACAGAGATATCAATTAACATTTAAATGACATTACTATCATTTAAGCACTAGTTGATAAAATATAAGACTTTCAATTAAATATTCACTGTAATCTGAAACTAAACTACTTCTTCTTGTCTCTTTAATTATGGCGTTACAAACTAAACTATCTTGGTTTCACGACACAGATTAAATTCGACACTGACGTACCACAGATAATAAACGAAGGAGACAAAAACAAAAGTGATATCAATCAACCATATTGTGCATGTATTAGTTAGTATTATATTTATATATTCCCTTACAAGTACACGTTTAGGTGTAAATATGAAACAGTACGAGTATAGTCAGTATTGTACTCATGAAGCACATTGATACTGGAAGGAGAACCGCAAAACGTAGCGATCTGAAAATTATAAAAAAATCTTTGTTTGACCCCTATCTTGCATAAAGCAGTAGCAGAGAGGAATGAAAAATTTGAAATACAGTAAAAAAAATTTGATTTCTGATTTCTATTTTTGATTTCTTTGCCTTTTTTAACATTATTTGTTGAGTCTTTGACAATAAAACCGGGAAATTAAAATAATTAGTTTACCCGAATGGTATAGAACTCGTAACGACGTACTCTCACAAATATACACTGTCAAAATATCAATATTATTTTTTGGTATTTTTTATAATTTCATGCATAGAGCAAGGTAGTCCGTTCCATTCCGTGTTGAGTGGTGAAACTCAACGCCGCACTTTGCGTATTTGTCAGAGCAAAGAAAATGGAAATAGAAAAATCCATCTTCTCCGAGTGGGAATTGAACCCACAAGCTTTCACGTTTATATGTAGACGTTACGCCTCTGCGTCATTATGGGCATTGAACCCATAACTAGTGTTAAAAATAAAACACCCCAAGGCTTTGATATACTCGTTGCACATAGTTATTAAATTATGATAAAAAAGGTCTATTACATAATGAAATACGTCAAATTTATCTCTTGAACTAACCTAACGCAATTTAATCATAGATTTGGATTCGGTCATTTACTTGTAATGAAATTAAATAATTTTAACTGAATTTTTTGAAACTATTAAAAATTTAAAAAATTTTTCAATTCAATATTAATATTTTATAATAAATAATAAAACATTTATATGTGTGTTTGCGTGTACCTCCAGTAAGGCAGATGTCAGAGCGGCGGCGGCTGCTGCGGCTCGGTGCGGCACAGCGCCGTGGTCGCGTCCGCCGGCCCGCTCTCGCGACGCACTTTGCCTTCGCACACGCACACACACAATATACCTCACATTATAAGATATAAACACCTCATGTTATAAGATTTCAAAATAAATTCGTAGTTCTAAAATATATTAAAAGTAACATTTTACTTTTTATTTTTTTTTTCTTTATTTGTATATGAAATCATAAAAAGGCGATCTTATGGTTACTAGCCATCTCTTCCGGATAATTTTTAGGGTGAAAAAAAAAAAACACTTAATAATAAAAAAGATAAGTGAGTAAGATATAAAGTATTACAATTTTTTTATTATAATTGCCTTTTATATATGTATAAAGAAATAAATAATAATAACTGTCATAAAGATAAACGGACGGGCGAACGAAGCGGGGACGGAGAAAGCAGGGACTAAGCAACGGAGTGTCTTAACACTAGGATCCCACGGTTCCTGCAGTTCCCTCTGCCTACCCGGCAGGGCACATGGCAATGTGCGGGATAAAGCGTGAAGAAAAAAAAATTAAGATAATCAATATTTACTTGTAAAACATAAACATCCAGTTTGCTGACTCGCTTGTAGCGAAGTGTTTGGTCTAATCTCTTTCTGCTCTTTGGTTTGTTCCGTCACGCACTTCTGATAGTAGTCGAACTCTTTCACGTACCTATGGTAATGAAAACTAATATTTTAGTACAAGTTTAAATTGTTTATACAAACTTGAGTGTATTAAAATAAACGATTTGTTTATTTTAGAAGAAAAGCGTCCAAAAGCTTATATATACTTTTTTCAATGGAGTTGGAGCATAATTTAGAATATTTAAAATAAAACTACTTTAATTCTTAAATAACGCGGAAAAGCGCCACTTCAATAATCATTTCTAGAACACATTTTTTTCGATGGAGTGAAGATAAAGCTAAAACGGGGCTCCTTTAACAATTAATCATTGCACACTTTATACAATGGAGTTAGAGCACAGTTTAAAATATTAAAATAAAAAATATTAAATAAAAGGAGACCGTGGTGGCGGTGAACGGGTGGCGCAGAGGCGCTACGTCTGCCTGTAACGCGACGGTTTCTGGGTTCGATTCCCATTTGGGCAAGATGGATTTTTCTATTTCAATTTTCTTCGCTCTAGAAACAAAGTGTGGCAAAGTGCGGCTTTGAGTTCCGCCACTCAACTACGCAATGCCTCGAAAATAGGGAAAGCGGGGACGGAGAGAGCAGGGACTAAGCAACGGAGTGTCGTTACATTAGGTTTCCATGGTTCCTGCGGTTCCCTCTGCCTACCCTGCCGTGTGCGGGATAAAGCGTGAAACTAAAAAAAAGCGCGTCTCACCAGACGGGCGGCCAGCGGTTGTCGGCGAGGTAGTCCCGCGAGGCGGCGCTGAGGTGTCGCGCGCGGCACACGCGGTCGTACGCGCCGCACAGCCGCCACGTGCACCACTCCGACAGGTTGTGCGCGTTGTGCAGCTGAATATATATATATATATATATATATATATATATATATATATATATATATATATATATATATATATATATATATATATATATATATATATATATATATATATATATATATATATATATATATATATATATATATATATATATATATATATATATATATATATATATATATATATATATATATATATATATATATATATATATATATATATATATATATATATATATATATATATATATATATATATATATATATATATATATATATATATATATATATATATATATATATATATATATATATATATATATATATATATATATATATATATATATATATATATATATATAATTAATTTTTTACGTCAATGGAATGAAAAATTAAAAGATATGAGCGTTTATACGTCATTTATTTTAATGCCTAAATGATGTATTGCTGAAATTATGCGACATAGTGTAGGATATGCGCTCAACAGAGTTTTTTTTTTTTATTAGACAGTGATCTAGAATACTCAAAATTATTAGTAAATCGTACATTTAACAACATCATCACAAATAAATAACTGTGGCGGAAACATCATTTTTATTTATTAACATGTCCATTATTTAAACCATCATATTAATATTAAACTTATTTAGCATATTATAAAATTACCTTTACAGGTTCCAACAGCGACAGAGCAATCTCTACAACTTGGTCGTCTTCTCCCAGTCTGAAAAATAATATAATTATATATTATTTAACTCATAGTTTAATAAAGAAATTGGCACAATTATTTTTAATATCACAAAAATAACAAACATACATGTATACCATATAGATAAACATTTTTTTTTTAGCTTCACGCTTTTATCCCGTACTTAGCAGGGTAGGCAGAGGGAACTGCAGGAACTATACGAACCTAAAGTTAAGACACTCCGTTACTTAGTCCCTGCTTACTTCGTCCCCGCTTTCCGCCGTTTTCGAGGCATTGCATGTTGAGTGGCGGAACTCAACGCCGCGCTTTGCCTTAGATGCCAGAGCGAAGAAAATGGAAATAGAAAAATCCATCTTCTCCGACTGGGGATCGAACCCAGTAACCGTCGCGTTACAGGCAGACGTTGCGCCTCTGCGCTACGACGGTCCTCGATAAACATATAAAATACAACAACAAAAATTAAAAAATCCAAGAACCCCTCACCTATCCTGATGCTGAAGAGTATCTATGACCCTGGCTTCCACCAAATTGACAAGTCTGTTCATACACAATCTATTGGCCAGTTCTAAGAGTTCTAAACACCTGGTCGGTTCCACTGTGGGTATCTTGTCTGAATAAATGTAACATAGAAATATGTGGAATGCATACATTTTTACACCTGGAAACGATATCTGAAACAATTATAGTGTACAGAATTTATATTATATATTTTTTATATTTATTATATATTTTTTAAATTATTTTTATATATATAGGTATATATATATATATATATATATATATATATATATATATATATATATATATATATATATATATATATATATATATATATATATATATATATATATATATATATATATATATATATATATATATATATATATATATATATATATATATATATATATATATATATATATATATATATATATATATATATATATATATATATATATATATATATATATATATATATATATATATATATATATATATATATATATATATATATATATATATATATATATATATATATATATATATATATATATATATATATATATATATATATATATATATATATATATATATATATATTTACTTTATGCAAGAACCGTGCGTGATTGAGTTTCCTTAAATAAGGTCAAAGTTGGGTCTAATGCCTAAGTTACTCAATCTACGTTTTCATTGCTTCTAGTAAATACGTTTTGGACAAATTCGAGTAACGTTTTCAATATGTAATTCAATGTAAATTTGCCATTTGTGGTGTCCATAGTTTTATTAGGATAAAAGAAATAAAAAATTACCAATAAAAATAAATAATAAATATATAAATATTCACGTATGTATGTACATATGTGTGTATATACTTTAAGGATAGGCAGAGGGAACTGCAGGAACAACAGGAACCTAGTGTCAAGTCAGTCCGTTGCTTAGTCTCTGCTTTCTTAGTCCCCGCTTTCCTTTTTCGAGGCACTGCGTGTTGAGCGGCGGAACTCAACGTCGCGCTTTGCCTATTTAGCTAGCCAGAGCGAAGAAAATGGCAATAGAAAAATCCATCTTTCCCGACTGGGGAATCGAACTCGGAAACGTCGCCTGAAATAAAAGTTGATTATTATTCAAAATATAGTATCTTCCTATAACCGTTACTTACCACCCTAGAGGTGCTCTCCCGGAAGTGTCCCTGGAACATGGGCTTCATGGGGTCGCAGCGCGCCATGAGCATGGCGCGGTGCGCGTGCTGCATGCCGTCGTCCAGGTCGAACGTCACGTCCGAGAACAGGTTGCGCTCCACGTACATGTCGCGCAGCCGCTGCGGCAGAGGCTGTGGCGGCACGGACAGACAACTGTGTATATAGTTTCCAGCAGTAGGCGTCTACTGGCTAAAGTTAGCTCAAGTCAAGATAAAGCTGTTTTAAAGTGACATAAAAAAATTTAACATCAATATCATAACAATTATAATAGCAGTAATCTATAATATATGTAAATGTATATATATATATATATATATATATATATATATATATATATATATATATATATATATATATATATATATATATATATATATATATATATATATATATATATATATATATATATATATATATATATATATATATATATATATATATATATATATATATGAATATATATACATATGTATAACATAAATTTTAATATATATACAGGTGTGAGTGTCACTGCAACCTCAATTCAAAGTATAGTATTAACTAGCCTTTATAAACTTGGTTAAAATTATAAAACGAGCAATATTATCAAATATAAAAAAATGTTTATGTTGAAACGAAATAAATAATTTAATTATTTTTACTAAAATAAAACAGCCATTTGTCAAATATAACCAAAACGTACACTATCCTGTCAGAAAGGGAAAGAGATTGCTCTTTCTCTTTCGTTCATTCTTTGCATGAAAGGTAAACGCTAATATTATTTTTTTTACATTTAATTTATTAATATTTAATTATGACTATCTCACGCGTTACACAGCACGTAGAAATATCGTGGAATGGGAAATCCTGTGCCTAAACTATTGATAATTGTTAACTAGTTTTTTAATTTCACTTAACTTAAAAACAATAACAGGAAAGTACTTACCGAATGAAACTGATGCATAAATCCCTTATCGAACAGCAAATGCTGATCAAGTATGAACTGACTTAGTTTGGTCAACTCATGGAAACCGAGCAATTCAGCCGCCTGACGTGTTTCCTGTAAAATATTTAAAAAGAAATACAAATCATACATTTCATAACTCTTTATATAAAAAATTTATTAAAAAATGTGACATGAAAGACATTGTTTTTTTTTTTAATAAAAGTTTTGCAAATGCTTAAATGTTTCCATCCTACAGTATCTTAAGAAACGCTTCACATATAAATATTAATAATTAAATATATAATAAAAGTGATGAAACATGAATTGATAAAATGCGCGTGCGTCGAAATTAAATTATAATTTATATATTAATTATTAAAATAACAATAGAAAACAAGTGCTATGAAAAGAGGAGCCTTGTGAGCAAATACATATATATAAAAAATGTTACCATATACAAATATTGTACGCTTTATTAATAAATAATAACAAAAATAATGAAAAATTAATAATCATGATTTATGAGTTATTTATTAGTGTGACATTTACCAGTAATAATCCAATAGCAGCGGACTGCAGAACACATTATTTATTTAATATTAATATATATCTTTTATTTTATTTAATATTATAATTGTTATATAAAATATTAATAATAACAGTAAAAATAGATTAAGATATAGCAATAGGGGTATAGATTGGAAATTTCTAGAAGCGATATAGAAGCATAAGATTATTATCAAAGTAAAGTATTTAAATATAAACAAAGCTCAGTTTTGGATTTTATTGTGATTATGAAATTTTGTGAATTTCCTAAATAATGTATAAAAATTTAAAAAAAGTTATACCGTTCTTCAGTGGTTGTTAAAAAATATATGTTTCATTTAGATATGGAAGAAAAGTTAAAAAGTTTTTAAAAGTTTTATTCACACATGTCTATAAGTTAGAAAAATTAGTATCATAGATATGCTATCCTTTACTGTTGCTATATAAACTAAATGATACAGAAAAACACATTATACAGGGTGTATCTGACACGTCGGCCATTATCAAAACTACTTGTAGAGGAAAATATTTCGAGGCTATATACAAAAAACTATTTATTAATTATTAAATAGTTTGGGTACAGCATCATTTTTTCCATTTCACGATATTTATACGTACTGTGTAATGCGTGAGGTAAACGTCATTAATTACGAATGACGTACTAAATATTATTAACGTTGTCAATCTGTCAGCTTTCATTCAAAAAAAAATACCAAAGAAACCAAAAGAAAGAGATATATCTCTGTCCCGCTCTAACAGTATAGTGTACGCTTGCGTCATATTTGACAAATAGCGTTTTATTTTGGACCAATAATTTAATTATTTATTTTGTTTAATTTTTTTTTTATTTTTGAAAATTTTACTTCTGTTATAATTTTTCCAGGTTTCTAAAGGCTAGTTAATACTATGCTTTAAATTGTATACTTAAACAGAGCATTAGTATGCAACTTTAAAAGTTCTTTATAATTTTTGTAAAAAAATTAAATTTTTATTTTGTACTTTAATACTTCTTTTAAGTTTAAAGTAATGACTCGATTTTTTTTGCTGTGCTATCTACATTTTCAAGTAAACAACAACATAACGATTTAGTTTTATTTCAAAAGCTTTACTATTATTAAAAATATTAATAAAATTTGCAGTACACTGAAATAGATTCTTTAGAAAATTTTATAATATATGTACCTACAATATATCAACCAACACATAAATAGTAACTTATTTCTTAAATTGTTTTTTAAATATTAAAATTTAAAAATTTAACTATGTGCTAAATTTAACCAGACATGAAAAAAATAAATTTGACATGTGTCAAAATAATTTCACCACAGATAAATACACGTGTGCATCACAATAAAATCCAAAATCTATAGGCAAAGACGATAAGCCATAAAGCCTTATAATAATTTTATAACACTCACTTGTTGTTTGAACGCGCCTGCGTCTATAACACCTGTGTATGCGAAATTTATTATTTCTTGCATAACATTTTGAGATACAAGTTTACTCATTGTAACTATTGTTTGGGTTCGAGATGTAGCGTGTTGGATTTTGTCACACTGTAAAGGAGAAGAAAATGAGAAGAAACAACTTGGCGTTCCATGGATTCACCGTGCGGGTGCCGGGCCCATCGCATTGTAGGAAGAGGAGCTCCGAGCAGCGCTTGGGACTTGTGACCCAAGTGTAGGTTTAAAGGGCCCCTTTAAAATGCATTAACGCTTACCTTCACTGTCCAGAGCTCCTCCCACTACCTAAGCCTAAATTTTAAATGATTCTACCAAAGCCGCCTTCGAAGTACGTTCTAGAAATGAATTTATGATAGTTCTAGACAGGCCGAGATCTTTTAGTAAACTATAGAGATTATATTTTCTATAGAGATTTTATTTTTATATTTTTTTTTTAAACCCCGTAATATATTAGATAGTAGATTCGAACCCCTAAAGGGATTTTCTTGGTTTTTTTCTAGACCAAGTACGGCGTTTAGTTTCTTCACTTGGACCCTTGGACAAGATAGATATAAAAATAACAAGTTGAAAATGATCTTTATTTTCAATGAGGCGTGGGTTCGAATCCCGTTGCCGATAAAAAAATTTCATTAAGTTTGATTACCATGTTATTTTTATTTTAGGTCGACATCGTTCGATATTTACTTTGCATTGTTTTATTTTTTACAAATAGAATTATTATATTTTTTTAAAGCCAAATAAAAAGATTTTATTTTTTATAGTTGTAGTAGTAAAAAAAATAATAAAATTATTCACTTTATTCAACTTCTACACTAAGTATACAAAAAGATATTGTCTTTTTAGAATTATTTTCATTTTGACCAATACTTAATACTCCTAAAATCGGCGATTATACGACACGCAATTGAGTGTGCCAAGATTCTTACGAGCTGTAATTGTAGAAAAATAATTAAAAACATTAATCACTTACTTTAACAACCCGTATGGAAATAATCGCGGGATGATTAACTTCTCTATATAAATCCGGCGGTTTCTTACAACTATCGCTTAGCGGCAGGATTTGACAGGACGAACGACGCTTTATGTGATCTAGCACTCTGTAAATAAAATATAAAATAAACAAAAGAAATTAAATAAACGACAATTATTAAATTTGGTATGAAATTTTAAAATAGCACGACATCTCTCGAATGTCAAACCCTAAAAAAGTAAAATATACAATTTAAGTAATGACAAATTTTTTATAAGTATATAATATACTTATTTCTTTAATATTTAATGTAAATCGAGTAAATTTAGCACACACATTAACATTATGTTCCCCTTTTTTTTTACATTGGAACTCAACGCCGCGTTTACCAGAGCGAGATAACTAATGAATTCCTTCAAAATGGGAATCGAACTCGCAACTATTATGCTCATAGTATAAGATTGCGTAAATATGTTAATTATCTATAATAATTATTTTTTAGCTTCACGCTTTATCCCGCACATGGCAAGGTAGGCAGAGGGAACTGCCGGAACCGTACGAACCTAGTGTTAAGACACTCCGTTGTTCCCTGCTTTGTCCGTCCTCGCTTTAATAATTTTGTACGTGACAGTACTAAGAGAAACGGTCTGAATAATGAAGTTACTTTCAAACAATTAAAATATTTTTATACCACTAAATCTTACAAATACATATAATATACAATACAAAGCTTCACACTTTATCCCTAACTTGGTTTTCAGAGACAACAGATTACCAAACTCTGTTACCATTGACTCTTGCATTACCTATTTAATTTTTTTCATTCATTATATTAAAATTCGAAAATCATCTATACAAGTTCTTCTTCCATTCTAAGAATGGACATCCTCTGCGATATCTTCGTTAGCACATACTGTTCTGTTCCGACATCTTTTATATACAATAACTTTAAATATAATTATTATTACTTACTTCGCGGCGTTGAGTTCCGCCACTCAACGCGCAACGCCTCGAAGAAGGCGGAAAGCGGGGACGGAGAAAGCAGGGACTAAGCAACGGAGTGTCTTAACACTATGATTTCTGCTGTTCATTCTGCCTACCCTGCCATGTGCGGGAAAGCGTCAATACATATAAAAAAAATTACTTACTTCATTTGTTTAGCTTGATCTTGCCTAATAAGATATTCCGTGTCCTCATTAAAATCACCAGCGGTCGCCTCTCCCATACTGCTCACCTAAAATTTTATAATTAAAATGGAAATTTATAACGTTCTTCATTTAGTATATAGTTTTTTGAAACCTTTGAAACACGTAAAAATATAAAAATATTAGTTAAGCGCGAGTCGGATTTACAAACTAAGGGTTCCGCACCCAGTTTTATGATTAGGTAGGTTATAAAAATTGACGAATATGTATCATATATCCTTATGTTTTCGGCCATTCATTTTAAATTAAATTTATTAAATAAAATATAACTTTGCAATGAATTATTTCTGCGATTTATTAATTTAAATTTTTTAGATCTGGCCTAAATTAGGATTGGATATTTATATATAATTTAATAATTTTACCCAAAACGGGAGCAAGCCATAAACGTTTCTTTCTTTTGATTGCCTTGACTTTTATTTGATTTTTGTGTTTCAAGGAAATATATTATTTATTTAATTTTGTGATCTTACGACAAATTATAGTGACAAATGAAATAAAATTTACACACTGACATGACGGGCAGCAAATTGTTCTGAAACCTAAAAACGTAAATAATAAATGAATATCATCAAAATGTATTTTAAATCAGTCCTAATAAATATTTGACAAAGTTACCTAAATATTTTTAAACTATCTTTCATTCCAAATCACTTAAAGTGCAGTGGATTTACGTAGAAATAATTAACGTTATATTGTATAGCCTCCTTCGATAAATGGAATATTGAATGAAAATAATTTAGCATTTGATGAGCTAAGCGCTTTTAAAAAAAAATTATAAAATAATAATAGTTGGATTCGGTTTCGGATTCGATCTCCATTCAAATTAAACAAGCCATTACTTTGTTAAAAACAAATAGATACGATTTAGAGAACGGAAAGTTTATTAGAAGAAGGCAGAATATGTTTTACCTTCTAAAACGTTCTTTAAAACTAAAAATTTAGGTAATTGCAATTTTAATTTAAACCAATTTATTATTGTTCATTTACTTACATTAACTTACTTACATTTTAATAAAATATACAAGACAAAACCTAAATGCCTAAAATACTTTGTTTCAAATAAAAGATAGACAATAAATAGACAAAACAAATTAGATAAATTGTATTAAAAAAATTATATAATTTTTGCGGCGTTGAATTCCGCCACTCAACACGCAATACCTCGAAAAAGACGCAATACCTCGTCCGGCAAGCGGGGACGGAGAAAGCAGGGACTAAGCAACGGAGTGCTTTAACACTAGGTTCTTATGGTTCCTGCAGTTCCCTCTGCCTAACCTGCCATGTGCGGGATAAAGCGTGAAGACATACAAATATCTCACCATACTGCTCTCACTGGAACTCCTCGCTAATTCCGCGGATAAGCTGACACAATCCGTCGTCAACAATCTGTGAAACGCTTCGCAAGCGGCCGCCATCACGAATCTGTGCACGGGGAAGCCTTTCGCATCGCAAATTATTACCATGTCAGTGAAGTACTGAAATTAAATGTTATATAATTATATTATATTTATATATTATCGGTCTGCCTGTAAACACGATGGCTTGTGGGTTCGAATACCACTCGGGGAAGAAGGATATTTCTATTTACTTCGCTCTGGCTAGCTAACTAAGCAAACGCATGGCGTAGAATTCCGCCACTCAACACACAACGCCTTGAAATGAGGCAGAGAGCGAGCACCGGAGTGTCTTCATACTAGGTTCCCATGGTTCCTGTGGTTCCCTGTGCCTACCGCTACTACTTCACGCTTTTATATGTGAGATAAAAGCGTGAAGCTATTTGATATATATGTAAATATTATATATTACAGAACTAGTATTATAACATAGGAAATTAGGAGCACAATGAAAAACGTCCACTCAATCTAACGTTTAATCGGTGACAAAGCAACATACGTATACCTTAAAACTTAGTAACAAATATTTATTATAAATCTACCCCACATATACCTATCACACTATTTATAAAAAAATATTGATATTTTGACAACGTATATTTGTGGGAGGACGTCGTTATGAGTTTTATGTTATTAGGGAATTCTAATTAATTTATTTAATTTCAAAGACTCAACAACTCATTAAACAATGTTAATAAAAGTGAAGAAATAAGCTTTTTGACATTTGGTTTAAGCTCTTAGCTGAAATAAGTTAAAAAATATAAAGCGTTTATAATAATTTATTTTTATTTAACTTTATATTTTATATAATAAAAATTATAATTGATTACCTGAAATATATATATATATATATATATATATATATATATATATATATATATATATATATATATATATATATATATATATATATATATATATATATATATATATATATATATATATATATATATATATATATATATATATATATATATATATATATATATATATATATATATATATATATATATATATATATATATATATATATATATATATATATATATATATATATATATATATATATATATATATATATATATATATATATATATATATATATATATATATATATATATATATATATATATATATATATATATATATATATATATATATATATATATATATATATATATATATATATATATATATATATATATATATATATATATATATATATATATATATATATATATATATATATATATATATATATATATATATATATATATATACATATATATATAAAAAAACTATTATAAATGCCCCCACATTTATTTTATTGATTTAAATGGATAAAACTGAAACGTAAATAAACCAAGAGAACAATAAAGTATAACTAGCACCGGCATAGTTTACCTGTTGACGTAATAGTACAGCCATATTTTCTAATAGAGCACTGTTTGCAACTACCACATCAGGTTCTAAAGGTCTTGGAGGTCGGAAAGGAGCCTAAAACAAGTGCTTCAATATTATATTCTTATTATTATGACATATTAATTCGTAAAATAAGCATGTCTTATTAATTACGATTCAAGAAAGCAGTTTGAAACAAAAATTTTCTAATAGAAACCTTCAAGCCACAAAAATAACAGATTAAACAGATACTTTTATAAGCACATTTAAAACTATTAACATTGCTATGATTAAGTATATTAGTAAAAATGAATGAATGGAGAAGTTATAACCGTAATATGAAGTAATGAACGAATTGAAAAATTAAAGGTGAATAAATTATTTATAGGAAAGAACGAATGATTTTAAATTCATTATTCAGAAACGTATCACTGCAGAACATAAGTACCATTTTGAAATTTCGATTCACTTAATAGTAATAAAGTATATATATTTCATAATAATATATACAAAAATAATATAAACCATATAACCAATTACATAGCATGTTTTAATAATTGAATGAAAAATGAATGAATGAACGATGAACGATTTATGAGAGTGAATGATCTATTTCATTCACCTGTAGCAGTGGCCTTTGGACTCGTTTTAAGTTTGTCATCCAGAATCTTTGCTGTCGCCTCGCTATCAAGGCAGCTCGTATAGCATTTTCAAACACTTCATTCACTCCATAATACGTGAACACTGATGTTTCATAGTAATATATGCCGAGCTCGTGTGCTAGGGCGCGGCCTTGGTCAGGCATTACCAGATCGCTTTTCCTTGGTGCTCTTTTTGTGTTAAAATAAACAATTTTTATTATTATAATACTAAAATGACATGGTGAATTGAAAAAATATGTATATTAAACCGCAAAATTTTGGGATTTTTTTAATAAAAGATATTAGTATATAGCTTAGGGTTTTTAATATCCATATTGTATGAATATATGTATGAAATTGATATCACAAGACTCACCTTATAAAAGGACTTCGATCTTTACAGTAATTTAAATAAGTCTCATCTCTGTACATGTAACGTAGATCATTTTTACATCCCACAAGTAGTATTGGTGTGTTGGGACAAAATCGCCTAGATAAATATAAAAACATATTATTATTAACATTGCTCTTCTTATATTGTTTTTTTATATTTGTGTAATAAAAATACATTCATTCATTCATTCATTCATTGCACAATTGAATGCATTGCTTAGTATTTAGAACGCTTACATGGTTGGCAAGAGGCGCTGATTCAAATCAAGCTACATTCAAATTTTTATGTTTTCTTAAGGTACTCTTTCTATCCTGAGTGCGGATTACCAATTTAAAAATTAAAATATATTCCATAATATATTATGAGTCAACATATCTAACAGAATTGTATAGATTGCATAAAGATTCACTTTAGTTTTAATTCGAATTTTGTTAAGAAGAGAAAGGAGCTCGCTTAGTGGAGGTGATCGTTTACGTAAATTTAGAATGAGTGAATTAACAAAAGGACTTGTGTAGCCAGTCAAAAACTAAGTCAAGTCAATGACACGATGGGCTTTCATACCATGGAATGCTAAAAAGTTTGTTCCTTGGAAAATGACAGTACATAAGTATAAATATAGCATATAAAACTGAATATGTTATATATTGCTTGTAATGCATAAATTCGTATCAAATTCGTCGTTCGTTTCATCTTTTTTTTGTCATTTCCCGACATATTGTTGTGTAGAGAATTAGAGTCCTTCACAGTTTGTTAGTTAGTCTACTTTAAAGAACAATCCTAAGACCTCTGAATAATTTATCTTTCATGATATTATCTAATGCCAGCAACTAGATCTAGGCAACGGAACATCTAAACTGCTTTCAGAAAACCATTCCAAATATAGACAGCGGGTATCTAATTTTGTAACCAAAGTCTCGCCGTTTTACTTGTCATAGAGTAAAAATGAAAATGACCTAGCTTTTTAGAGTAGATCCAAGAAATATTCATCGCATTTGTACTTACACAAAGTCAAACTTATATATCATAGCTGTTTTTTATTAAAAATATAATAATTACATAATAAAAATATAATATTCATTTGTTAGACACGAAATCCTTCATATATGCATTTAAAAAAAAGTTTAGTTCTTAGTACCTATTATTATATATTTTACATCTGTTCATATATATTTTTATATAATAATAGAAATGTATCAATTATTACTTAATTTGATAGCACAATCCTTGACAAAATCGAATCCACGTACCTAATATTATGCACTTACCGTATTTCAGGATACCACATGGCACCGCAATTCCTCAATGAAATCGGATTAGTTATAGAGAAACATAACAACACAACGTCAGATCTGAAACAACGCCGTACAAGTGCTATGTTACGATTGAATTACATAATAATATATTCTATAATATGTATTATAGTCGACACCTTTTTATAATATTTGCTATTTAATGTATTATGAACGAGTTTAATAGGTGCTAGAGCAAGTCTTGTCAATTGAATTCATTTCTTTTCAAAGTACTAATTACTTATAAATAAACACTAGTATATTAGTATATTTCTTAGTTAGTTTAACACTTTTTAGGGACGGTAAAATTAAATTTTTTTACGTACAAGATTGTTGCACCTGACAAAAAGAGCGCGCAAATGTTTTTCGAGAAAATCCAATTCCTTAACAAGAATTTATTTAATCAATTACCAAGAAACCAACCATAATTTTCACAAATCTGACCTTTCGAGATCTTTAGAATGATACAAAAAGTAATATTCTACGTCAAAAACTGGTCTTACTAAGTGTGCGCAATTGAAACGCTTTCACAAAAAATATATATGATTTTAGGTAAAAGTAAAATATATAACATTTATTTATTTTAATTAATACCTTCCATACGCAAATCTTCTGTCCTTTTCGTGATCACCAAACGTGTCCCACAGTCTTAATGAGACGTTTACCCCGTCCACTACCTCCCAAGATCGTTCTAACACCTACAAACATTGTAATTTTAATAATGATTATAATTGAGGACCGTCGTACCGCAGAGGCGTAAGTTTCTGTTTAAGTTTCTGTTTCCATTTTCTTCGCCTTGCAAACTAGGCAATCCCGGTGTTAAATTCCGCCACTCAACACGCATTGCCTAGAAAAAAAGGCGTAAAGCGAGGACGGAGAAAGCAGGGACTAAGCAACGGAGTGTCTTAACACTAGGTTCATATGGTTCCTACAGATCCCTCTGCCTACTCTGCAATATGCGGAGTAAAGCGTAAAGCTAGAAACAAAATATAAATAATTTCTCATAACAAAAAATACTTTGAACGAAGCGGGACTCGAATCCGCGCCCTCTTGCAAACCGTGCAAGTGCTCTCACTGCCATGCCATGCGTTCTACTGCAGTCCCGCTACGTTCAAATTTTTATAAATTTCTTTAAATATTTTTTCTATCCTAAGAGTGGATTAGCACTTTAAAAATCATAAAAATAAATAATTTCTCATAACATTAAAACGCGTAGTATGGCGCAAAAGAAATTAATTACTTTGTCAGTACATAACAAGTATGGCGCACTAGGGTGTGCATAATTCCTCACTTAATACATAATCTATATTACAATGTAAGAATGAAAATCACTATGAAAAATATTAAGTATTATTTGAAAAAGTATTATGTAAACGCTCAGTAAAGGATAAGACGAACACGACATTCAAGATAAATCTACGTGGTATTTTTAGTGTCGCATTAATAGTAAATAACCAATGTAATTTAAATGTGAAAATAATATAAAAAATAACTTTTATTAAATTCTTTAATGTTTGTATGTAACGTATGTTTATTCGATTACCAATCGAAGAAGTGAATTATTTTTATTTGCTAGTGCGGCGATAAGATCTGCCACTCAATACGAAATATAGCGAAAATTGGACGAAAACTGGAAAATGGAGAGTTTTAAGACAAGATTTCCTGCTATAAGCATGATTGAACGTAAAGTTTATGATTATAATCAAATGTTCTTATTATTATTATTAGCTACACGCCTTATCCCGCTTGTTGCAAGGTGGGCAGAAGGAACCACAAGATCCGTGGGAGTTCCCACGTGTTAAGACATCCCTTGCGTATCGCCTTTCAAGGTTGTGTGTCGAGTGGCGGATTCCAACGCTGTTGGTTTCCAACGTTGCTCAGTACAGTGAAGAAAAAGAAAATGAAATAATCCGTCCTCTCTAAGTAGAAATCGAACCCACTAGTGGTCACTTTTACAGGCAGACGCTGCACCTTCATATATAGTTATTAACCTATATGATAATCATAATAAGTTAATATTTATTATAACATTAACATTGACACGTTTGTTATAGAATTAAAGATCATTTGGGTAATTATTTCCAA
Organism: Dione vanillae; assembly: GCA_037178615.1. NCBI lineage: Eukaryota > Metazoa > Arthropoda > Insecta > Lepidoptera > Nymphalidae > Dione > Dione vanillae. The sequence continues at coordinate 1,637,410 of JAZFAU010000257.1, forward strand.
CTCATTCTAATTTTACTTAGGTATATAAAGTAAAATGTTCTATATTCTTAAGATGGCGCTGTCATACATTGACGTCATGGCGGTACACTAGACTATAGCGCTGTGAAAAAAATCTTATTCACATGATATATAGGTATATTATGTTATATATATTATGTTCAAACCATTAAACATCGCAGCAATAATCCTTTTAATAATATACTTATTGTCGTAGGACGTAGGACGAGGTTGAGTGCCAAAAATGTAAAACAATAGGTATATATCAAAAATCTATAATGACATATATATTTTTTTATTTAACTTTAGTACGAAATTTATTGAGAGCAAAAATATAGTTTCACGCTATTTCCCGCATATAGAAGGGTATCCCGCATATAAAGGGGCCGAATGTCAAATTAAGACACTCCATTCCCCACTTTCCGTCCAAAAATTAGCGAAGCATTGGGTGGAGGAAAAATGTCGCGCTTTTTTTTGTTCCATAGTATATAAAGAATATAATGAATTCTCTCCCTAATGGGAATCGAAACCAGAACCGTCGCGACCCAAAGCAAAATTATATTTAGGTCTTAGTTTTTAGTCATAGGTACGTGACATTCCCCTATGTCATGTACAGCGACAATACTCGTATGCTTGTCAACTATAAACAAATGAATACTGCGGTGCCATTAGTTGATTAGTTGAAAATCCTCGGATGGATAAAAAATAGCAAGGAATTATGTTTCTTAGTTTAGCATATACAACATTTACAAGCGTTAGTAGACATAGTCGATTGTTAATTTATTCTTTATAAAAATGAAGAATTTATTTAAAAGCATTGCAGATTGACGGAATGTTACGCTTTCAAACTTTAAGAACTTAAAATAATTTGAAATAAACAATTTCAGAGTTTCGTACAAAAGAAAAAAAAAGGAACTGTTATGACCCAAAATTAATTTGTTAACCTATCTATATTTATGAAATATAAAGTCAATCATATACAGAGGATGAAATTCAATAGCTGTAAATTTATAGATGTGCCGTAAAAATAATGGCTAACTTATATAAGATACATATACATACATATATACGTATATTATTTTTAAAAAAATGAGTAAATACACCGGCAAATTTATACTGTTATTTCCATAGATGTACAACGCGACAAAACTATTAAATTAACACTCAGATATTATCCAGTACCGTAATACCTAAGTTTTAAAGTTAAACTGAAATATAAACAAAAAGGAGTGTTAGGCAGAGAGAAATTATTGTTAAGACACTCAGTTCCCCACCTACCACCAAGTATTCAAGCCTTAGTGGTAGGTGGGGAACTGAGTGTGACCAAGTGTCAAGTCTTAAAACTCAACGCCACGTTTTACCTACAAATGTAAATAAGGTAATGAAAAATTATTTAAATTTCTTTATTAACCCAAATAACAATGTAACTTACGTCTTTATAAATCCTATACTGGTCTATCGCCCACACAGTGGGCACGTGCGTGGTCATCAGCTGTGACAGCGACACGTGCTTGTTGCATGCGCGTGCGCATATCAGACGCGTTTTGCCCACTGCGGTGTCCCCCACTACCACGCATTTGACCAGCTCCTGATGTGGCTGTTCGTTGTCCATTATCTGTGGAAATACATACATATGTTAGACTTAACATATATTTATTATATAATAAAATATAGGTTATGGCAGATTGATACTCTCACACCAAGGGTTCGGGCCATTTGATTTCAATCAATTTATAACTAAAAAATTCAATCCGTTCAGAAGTAAAAAATAATTTCAAATTAATATACCTTATGTGACGAACCGGTTTTATTAAAGTGGCTGGAACTTTCAGATTTACTTTCCCCGTATACAAAGTAATTGAAGTAATCAATATGCGAATCGAAAAACCTTTTTCTTTACCAATTTTGCAATCTACAAAGTACTTTATTACTTAAAATACTAGTAAAGTGCGAGCGGTACTTTCATACCGAGGGTTCCGTACTAGTTTTTTTATTGTTAGTCAATGGAATGTAAACTTACAAATTTAAATGTAAAATCTTAAAGTCGTGGTAATTAGCACTTATTTTGTATGAAATGAACTAAATATAGACATTTTTGGTGGCTTTTTTCAAGGTATACCTATATAGATGTATAACTATACGATTTTTAACTCTAACTACACTATAAGCTAACTATAAGCTCTAACTTTTTCAAATTGTCCAATATCATGACTTACGTACATAGTAGTAACGAAAAGTATCCGAATTTTATGCAAATGCGAACACAGAGGTTTGATCGTTTGTGTTCTCAATTCAACGTGACATTGGCGAGGTGAATTGTGCTCAACTGGCACGCTGGAAACGCCATAATTAAAGAGAAGAAGAAGTAGAAGTTTGATTCTTTCTGTGTTTCGAGGGAAATAGATCTCAATAAATAGCATTGTTTTTAAGTTGATATCTCCACGAGGTTTTGAGAAAATGCTCTTGACAGTTGGACTGAAGAGAGATTTACAACAAAGTGATTCAAGGTTTCTCTTTTCCTTTTGAAGTACAGAACCCTAAAAACGGCGTGTGCTTGTCGTTATTGAGAGTGGGCGTGGTATAACACACTGCTTAAATTTACAAAAGCAAAATTTATATTATCAAAGTAAAAAGATTTCAACACTTTAGGGTGTGTAGCTTAATATCGCGTGCACACTGTAATCTGAATTCTAACATATGAAAATACTTTTTCCATTATTATAATTAGTTTATATTGCATTTTATGTAGTGTACTTGCTTTCTATTAATTCGTTTGAATATTGTTTTAGAAATTACTCAAACTATATTAGACATACTTTAGTATACTAGAGTCTATCTTTAACGGACATATCCTTAAATCATATTTGATGTTCACTTGAATTGCCAATTTGGTTTTGAATGTATAACACTAGAATAGACCATAGAATCATTTAACTTGGTATATTTAAATTTACTTATGAATAAATTCTAATTGCTTATTCTAAATAAGATAACTATCAATTATTTTGTAAAAGTTCTAGCAGTAGTCCATTCCAATTTGGAATATCCATGGTATTTATTAGTTGAAGTAGTAACCAAGATTTAATAATGGTAATAAGCAATGTTAGTTTACATGTATCAATAAAATTTATATACATACTTTATCAATACATATTCTGTATGCTTGGTATAAAAAATAAAGTGCACATGAGGTATAGGACATGCAGGATGATCGCAAATACTTCACTGATTTAATATAATACTATTAAACATATAAGAAAACATATTTTATAGTGCATCTGTGGTTGATGCATATGGATATGATAATGTTTAAAATTTAAAGAAAACATGTAACATTTGAGTACAGTGGAATATAAATATGAGTCTAGTGGAGACCCCTTGCCAAGCGCTCTACTACCACTACCAATAAGCTATAAGTTTTCCTCAAGATAAGTCGAATTTCTGATAATTTTTTACAACTTATTATGTTGTCAGCATCTCTGTAGGGATATTCTTAAATTTATATTAGGGAAATTTTTCCTACGTAAGCTTTACTGCAAAGAATAATCAACCAGCAATATAGAATACTATTTATTTAATAACTTTATTATTTCTAAAGTATTCACATTCACTATAAAAAATACTGAAAAGAAAACATATCAAATATTTTATGGATCAGACAGTTGCATGCTGTTTTAATTTTTTTCTATTTTAAATATTTTTTTGCCGTTTGTGCCAATTAATATAGGGAAGAGATAAGGAGGAGGAGAGGATAAGAGAAAATAGAAAGGAATGGAGGAGGCTTGTATTGAAAAGTAGACAAAATAAGAGAGAAAAAACAAAGAAATTTAAATACTGTAAATGTAATTTTGTCAATAAAGGCTCAATAGAGCCTGTAATATATTGAGAATGTTAATATTGATTAACAAAAGGCAAATAATCCTTGTTAGAAATGCAAAAATTGGATATTAACTATAACTGTAATACAATGTGAAATTACTTAAAATTATGCAATAAAAAATTTACTTTAAATAATACACTTATATTTATTTTGTTTATTTATATATATTGATATTTAACTACTTCTTAGTTAATTTTCATAAATAAATGTAACATTAAAATTTAAAATAAGATAAAAGGAAGAAATTGTGACAAATCAAGCTTTATTCAAATTAAGCTTTACTAGTTAAAAGAAAAAATTTAAATTTTTAATTAAATTACACCTTATTGAACTGACCTGTTAGTGACACATATTTCCAATATTTGTAATAATTGTACATAGATCTATTCTTTTACTCAAAGAGTAACAAAATTCATAAATTATAAATATCAATTTTAATAAAAATTTTGTTAAAAGCTGCGGCTTATTCAAATTTCAAGCTGTTTTAAATTTACACAAAATAACAGCTGGTATTTTGACAATTAAAAGGTGCGATCACATAAGCTGATTTAAAACAATGCGTTCACACAAATTCAGTATCCCAAATTTTAATTACGGGCATATATTTAAAGAAAATTTCAAAATATATTAAATAAGACGTATGTGATTATATATAATAATACTTTTACATATTAACATACATATTTGTACATTCTTAATGAACATCATAATAATAAAAATGCTAAATTAAAAAGATTTCGTTGTACATTTCAGGAAAATCACAATGTTTTCATTTGCGAATTTTCTTTTCATCACAACAAACATTGTACTGGCTATATATTACTCGTTAGTATAATTGACTAAATTCAGACAAAATAAAAAGTATATAATTCACTTACAGTTTCTGCAACGATTCCAAATTGTTCCACACACTAATATTCACGTATAAATGCTGTAAAGATCATCTAAACATTTTTCGTATTTATTGCTCACTAAAAGACTTAGGTAACGCACGTATTAATGCATTGGCATCACTATTAATATGAATATTAATGTTAATATCACCTATTGCTATCCCAATCGTCTACAGAGTGAAGTTGATTTTGTAGCAATGCAGTGTTCTGCGCATGTTTTATGAATGAACCCCCTGCGCAGATCGGCAGGCAGGACTGAGCGAGCATATTTTATTATTTTTTATTGACAATTTTCAAACAGTCATTGAACTTTCGATAGGCTCGTTTGTTAAAAGTGTAAATTGACTTATTGTCCAACTTTTGTTTTGTGGTCAATACCCTCCTCAATTAAAGTTTCCATCTCAGATGATTTCACTGATCTCTCTCAACAGATGACATCCTTATTAAAACTTGGGGTGCGTTCAATTTTAAGATACTGTTTGCTGCTCTATAACTGTTACATTTTTCATTATTAGGTAAAATTTGAAGTCATTATTATGAAAAAAGCGAATAGTTTTATTAGGGTTCATATCAATAAATATGTATACATGGGCCGTGGTATGATAATTATGTGCATATGATCATTTTACATAGTTGCGCTTTTTTTCCAATGTTTGATACAAGCAAAATTTAAAATTAATGTCTACTTAGAAAATATATATTGAAAGTATTTACAACATATATATAAAATAGCATCTTTATGTCAGAAAACATGAAATAAACAACTGGCTGTTAACAAATTCACTAGAAAAGAAACTATAAACATTAGTCAAATTAATGACTCAAAGACTCATACGCGAAATGAATAATACACAAAATGTCTGCATATTTTCTTGGTAAATTTACTTCCCCGATCAGTTAACATTTACGCGACCTAACTGCTTTTATGTTACTAGAATATTTTTTTATGTTAGCAATGGCGTACTTTAGTTCAATTTGGAAAGCTAGAATAATAGAACAGTGTAGACAAGAATATGAAGATGAAAAAATTAATTCAATGTTGGCATCTAAAACTGAAATACCACGGAAAACAATGATGCAAAAATGGCGTTTCTACGGTCACAACACAAAAAGACGTTTCAAGGGTCGTTTAAGAAAACTTTTCCCTGATGGATCGTCAGTTTCAAATCTATATTTCTATCTTAAATCAGACCATGCATTTCCTAATTTGTTTATCAAAAGCGCAATTGGTTTCGTCGGTGGCATCGCGCTCACATACCTTTGCTTTATATTCTTTGTGTACCAATTGTCAATATCGTATCCGCATGCAACGATTATGAGTTCTATTATTGGCGTATTACTCACGCTGGGACTTGCGTTCAGTTGGAGAATCAGGTAATTTTGCTCTTATTAAATGATTGATGTATTTATTATGTAGGTATTATAGGTGTGGGTCTCTGTAAATAGTAAAAATGTAGATTAAACATATAAAAATTGTATATATTTTTTAATATTTTGTCTGTTAGTTTAAAGTACTTATTAGATTAGTTATAGCTCGATTTCATAGCATTAAATAAGTTTATACAGCATTTTATCAAATGAAGAAATATTTTACTAGTACTTTATATTGGTGATGTCATCATGACTTCTTCTTCTTCTTCTTCTCTTTATTAATGGCGTTTCGAGCGTGCCAGTTGAGCACAATTCACTTCGCCAATGTCACGTTGAATGGAGAACACACAAAGGAGAATGTACGGTAAAAAAAGAGAATCATCATGACACAGTATTCAACCGTCTATACGGTTTTATTTATAAATTATCTTTTTACTCAGTATGGCTAGTTAGTGAACTGAAGTAGAAAAAACATTGAGGCCATTATGGTTCAGTGAATTCATTTCCATTCACCATTCTGGAGAATATACAGAAAATGCAGTGTCTTGTTAGTGGTAGATGTTCTCTGCTCTCCTTATTTTATGCAGAATAAGATGTATAGTTCACATGATAAAAAATAACTAACAACTAATACAAATATTAAAAAAACTGTCTTGAAAATGTTTTAATATCACTAGGTACCTACAACTTCTACATTATTAACTATAGAATTATTTATTTAACATTTAATCGATCTACTACGCTCTTTCTCGTCTTGCATACGTTCTCACGCCTTTCAAATGAGCACTTAATGTGAAATCGTTATTTAATTTTATTGGTAGTCGCCCAGACGCTATTAAAGAGGGTAAATGTTCTCAGTAGATATAATAAAACATAGATCTGTGATACGTTTATATTGATTAACGAAATGCAGTGGTTTGAATGTTACCCAGATATTATGATAATAGCTTTTGAACTCTTTTACGTAGTTTTTGTATGCAGAATGTCGATTACCGACCCACTTTACTGTTAGGATAATGAAATATGATAGTTTTTAAACTTAATATTCTATGTCTATAAAACATGACTTACATTATGCAAATATTAAGTTAATAGTATGACTAAATGCTAAGTTTTACTTAGCAATTTTGAAAAGAAAACGATTTATCAAAATCATTTATAGCTGGCGTAGCAGTCGCATAAGAAACATACCACCAAAGGATGTATTTAAATTCTTACATATAAATTTAAGTACAGAAAATATTATTTGCATGGATATCGTAATTTTCATTGGACCGATTTTTATATTGCAATTGAAAAAACGTGATCCCATCACAAAGCGGCAATTTAGTTTGATAGGAACTGAACCTTGACCTCAAATACAGTAAATTAACGAGACGCATTGAGCATTGCGCTTGCATGACATTCGGCACGTTATAAGTTACTTTATGCGACATATTTTCTAGAATTAGGTAGGTATAGAAAGCAGTTTTGCGTGGACTATAATCAGTAGAATTCTATTTTTCCTAGAAATTTATTTCCCAGTATTCCCCTACACTCCTCAATAAATTGCACTTATCGTTTTTCTACGCTCTGCTCAGTGTGCTAATCTCTTAGTAAAGGAAGAGTTTTAGGTATACCTATACATATTAATACGTACTTTAGTTTTATTATAGTCTTTTGAATTTCGTTATAATTTTATTGCAATATACATTAAAATTAATTATCTTGACGTTTATAATCAGTTAGTTTATAGTTTTTTAATAGTTTGACGTTTAATGTTTTTACCGTAATTAAGTTATATGTATGAAAAGAAGGATGTCCTTTTATATCACATAGACAAATTTACGGACGTAAATAGTCTTTTTTAAATTCTAAGTTTTAATTTTTAGGTGCCTAGTATTTCTGCTCATACCACAAATGTTTTCTCGCGTTGGACGTTACACCCTCACCTGCTACGCTCTAGTGTTGATACTTACTGGCCCAGCTACGAACACGCTGAGGAACTCTGAAGTTCTGACCGAATCTATGGCTTGTAGTCAAGTAAGTGGATTTAGTTTTAAACAAAATATATAATAACCTAAAAAGTACTGTTTTTAACATAAATACAATATGTATATAAAACACACACACACATACACACTTATATAAAAAGCTTTTAGAATATTGCATATAAGAGGGTAAGGAAAAGTATATAAGAGGAAGAAACTGCATGTTGAACTCAGCTCCAAGTTTTGTCTTATTAACAAGCTGAATGTATGTATTTAAATAATTATTTTTTTTTAAATTGAATCTGCGTATTTGATTCGAATTCGTCACAACTGCTACATTAGTACCAGCATTATACTTAGTGTTTAGCATAAAGTTTTATTATTCAATAACATATTTTAGAATAATATTCGATATATTTACTTACTATAAAATGGGGTCGCCGTCTTTTGAGACAGACTTCCACTTTTACATTTTAAATGCAAAAATGTCTCTTCCACCCCATTAAATTTTAAATGAGCATAAGATAGCTAGCTTTCTAGATAGCTCTACAGTGCAAATTTACAAACTATTTTTCTTGGGACAGCGACATTAGTATAAAAATGAAATTCTTTTTGTAGTATTCACTTGTAAGTAATTATTTGCTTATTTTAATGTTTCTTCATATTTTTTATATAATTACTATGTATATAAAAAAAATACATGTAATTTTAGCTCTGCGTACTGGGGAAGTGGGCTTTCCGCCCATTGAGTCACTTATTAGAGTTTGTTTTAGAGGTTTTAATTTTTTTATTTAAAATGGATCTCTTTTAAACATGCATTCCTCTTTTGTGTAATGCTGTCTCCTTTTTACCGTACATTCTCCTTTGTGTGTTCTCCATTCAACGTGACATTGGCGAAGTGAATTGTGCTCAACTGGCACGCTCAGAACGCCATAATTAAAGAGAAGAAGAAGAAGAAGATTTTTTTATTTTATTTCGATAAATTATAATTTAAGTCCAAGTCAACCTAACTTGGTCTATTGGTAAATAATATTCATTTAAATAGCTAGGATAAGAAAATATACACTACGTATGAATTTCTGAAAAAGATCAGCGGCATTCATTGAGATCTGATTGGCCGACTGTTTTTAGAGTGAGTTATATCTGTCGAAATGTATTATATGGATGATCAATTCGTACTCTTCATGCTGATGGGACATCTTATTTTTATTTATATTTATATTCATATTAGAGGATCGTCGTGGCGCAGAGCCACAGCGTGTACCTTGGGGAAGATTATTTTTTTCGTTGTGGCAAGTAGGCAAGCGTGGCGTGAGTTCTGCCATTGAAAACACAATGCCTCGGAAGGCGAAAGTTGGATCGGAGCGTCTTAACCTTAGGTTCCCACAGTTCCTGCGGTTCCCTCTGTTTATCATATGCATATACTAAGAGCGAGATAAAGAGTGAGGGTAAACAAAAAGAAAACAAGAAATTCGTACTGGACGTGGAATACTATGAGTCTTTTAATTTAATATTAGCTTAAAAAGAGTGAACAATTATTTTATTTTTATTAATAGCAACAGCTTTTAAAAGATATGCTTCACCTCGATTTGAAATATCATACAAAAAATCTACAGTTATTACTAATTCATTATCTGCTATCTCATATTGTCTAAATCACTCACTAGGCTGATTTAAAACATACACTATAGTAACCTAATGCAGCGTAAAGAGAATTGTTATTAAATTTCTATCAATAGTAAATATACGGATATACACTTACTTACACTGAGCCTTAATACTGAAACAAAATATATATTTATAACTTTTTTTAGCTTCACGCTTTACCCCGCATATTACAGAATAGGCAGACAGAACTACAGGAACCCTACGAACCAGGTGTTAAAACACTCCGTTGCTTAGTCCTTGCTTTCTCCGTCCCCGCTTTCTGCCTTTTTCGAGACATTGCGTGTTGAGTGGCGGAACTCAACGCCGCGCTTTGCCTAGCTTTCCAGAGCGATGGAAATGGAAATAGAAAAATCCATCTTCCACGAGTGGGAATCGAATCCACAAACCGTCGTGTCTATTGGTTGGCGCTTACACCTCAACGTAAATGTTCACTTAAACACATAAAATATAAGACATTTAACAAAATGTATAATAAAGTTCTAATAATACCGTCTCTATCTAGGTGACCTATTTTGCTTTACCTGAGCTTTTAGTAGGAACTGTTAACACGTATAATGTTACTAGAACCTGTTACGTAAACACAGCAAGCTTGAAGCTTTTCTGTTTTGTTTTTGCTTAACGTTTGATTATATTAATACACTTGGGTAACTTAATTAACATTTTCTTGTAGAACATGTTTTCCTAAATTAATTATTAAATATTATAGATGGAATAAATATATAGAATATTATATACTTGTATATTATCAAGTTATTACTTCGTGCAAAGGCCTTATGCAGCCTCTATGCAAATAAGTTATGAAAATAGCCTTAATGCGTATAGTTTTCCAAATTAAAAAAAAATCCTATTTTCCAAATTAAGTCAGGTAAATCAATAAAAGTAAAGCGCAGCGGGACATAGCGGTGAGGGCTATTCGAGGTTACCGTACTGTGTCGTGGACAGAAGCTACACTCTTAGCCGGCGATCCGCTCTGGCAGTTGCAAGCAAAAGTAGCTGCCAGAATTTACGCATTCCGTGCAAGGGAGTGGTCGCGAGGTGAGCATCCATCGAATGAGCTTATCACGAGGATCAGGAGGAGAGCGGACGAAGCCCTGATCCGGAGATGGAAAGAAGATCTGCGGTCACCGGCGGCAGGGCAAGCGACGGTAGAGTGCATCGGTGCATCACACTCTGGTCGAATGCCCAGCTTGGGCTCCACAACGCCACGCCTTAATGGCTGCTGTAGATGGTGAGCTCTCACTGTCTAGTATGGTAGAGACCATGCTAGAGAGTAACATGAACTGGTCTGCAGCGGTTTCCTTCTGCGAATCAGTTATCGCACTGAAAGAGGCCGCAGAACGGGCAAGCGAGCAAGCAAGTGCAAACGCACATCCGCTCCGCAGCCGCAGACCATGGGGTAGGAGAAGGCGATTTGCGCATCTTCAACCTCCCTCACCCTAGAGAAACTATTACAGGAGGTGTTGCTCCTCCTGTATATCCTAGGGAATCCTGAGGATGTCTGAGGGCGATGGATGGTGGCCTACCATAGGTGGGCCTTCCACTGAGGCATTGTAGTGGCATGCGCAAGCGATCTTGATGTCGTTTATTTATGGAGAGGGCTTCCGCTGGGTTGTAGTGGGTAGTGTTGATTCTGATGAGTCCCACAGTACCATCCGTTTGTGGGATATACTTTTCCTGCATATGGATAGTCTGCGTAAAAGCATTTTCCCAGCGTTAAATCAATAAAAGATTGTCCTAAAAGTCGGTTCTGCTTTTCCGGAGAATTTAATTTAAAAGTTTTTTTTTAATTTAAAAGAAATTTAAAAGTTCTAAAAATATTTGTAAGAAATTTATAATTATTTTAATTAAGTATTTATATATTTTTAACAAAAAAAAAATAATATTTTTTAATAATATAATCTCTTCACAGGAACAAATAAAAACAAATGTTCGACAAATAAACGAGACCGTGCAAAAGCCATTTAACGCCATGAAACGCCCCATAAAGTTGATCATGGATCGGATGAAGCGGGCTACCTCTGAAGTGAATAGAATCGTGTCGAGGATAAGTGCTTTTATTACTAATATTGGTTTGCATCTATACATATATATACAATACCTAAACAGTTTTACTTAAATACCTTTTTTAATTATTTTTTAGCTTCACGCTTATTTCGTACATAGAAAAGTAGGCAAATTCCTTAATAAACTTCTATATGTAGGTATCATTCCTGGAACTTACGCATTTACAGGCATTTCCTCACGCGTTGTACATAACGGCAGCCTCAATATTTTAACATAATTATTATCACTTAATAATATATAGGCGTAATGCTTATAAACTATTTATTCTCTTAAACTATACTGCTGAAACAAATGATTTTTCGTTTTATTTACAATGTAAAAATAAAACGATACGCCTTAATGTTTTAATGAATAAATATTTATTTGAATCGATATGGATTTTATGTACATATTTGTCAGCGTCATATTTGCTGTCGAATATCGATTAACAATTATTTTCATAATAGTTTTATTTGCCCGTTCCAGTAATATTGACGTTGCATGACTTAGTAACATGTAAATCTAGCCTTGACATGTGTGCCTATTTTTTAAGCTATTGTAGATTTAAAGAATACAAGTGGGTTACCCCTACATGCGCTTTGTTTTATTAGCTTATCACTTTTTAAGGACGGTAAAGTTAGAAATCTTTTTTTTGTTAAATGATATAATTTATAAGACTGACAAAAAGCGCGCTTTCAAATTTTGTGTTTTTATTTATTTTTTGGTGTTCAAAATCAAAAAAAAAAATTGATTTTGATTTGATTTTGATTTTGATTTTAAAACGGTACCTACCAAAAGACAAATTCTGGGTACGGTACCTACCAAAAAACAAATTCGTTTCTCTTAAGTGTCCGCAATTTAAACGCTTTAAAATATAATTTAAAGAATATTTGTATGTTGGAAATATTTGAATACCCATACTGTGTTACCCTACTAACAGAGTAATGGTTGAGCTCCACCACTAAAGACATTTCATGATTTAGGGCACAAAACAGAGTTGTTTTTAGTAGTATGGAATTTAAAGGACTAACTCGTTATCCTCTCTGCTTACCCTGCTATATGAACGATAAAGTGAAGCGATTTCAATAAACAATACATATTTTTAGTAAATTCAATAATAAATGAATAAAAAGTTCTTTACGGCTTTTTTAAAGCTGTACTTTAATATATGTATATTTTTCTAAAATCTTTTACCTACAAAGGGTATTAAATAATATAGATTATCTTGTAAGAGTAGAACTGTTGCAAAAATGAAATTCTATCACTATTTTGGCATATTTTTAATAATAATAATTCTTTACTCTTTCTGCACATAAAACAAAAAAAAGTAAAAAAAGGTACAAATCATTGAAGAAGTAGGTACATCATCTCATCACTACATGATCTCTTATAGGCAACCATTTGAAATGCTTTTCTTTGGTATTTTCCGTGTTTTTGTTTATTGTGAGCAAATAAAGGAGAGAATTATCACTATTGTCTCCATCTAATAATGAAAATTAAATAAAGAAACAGATCATTTTATTTTCAGGAGATTTCATCCAATCATCGTTTGCCTGGCTCAATAGAATAGCAGATATTTGTACAAAAAAATTTGGCTCACCTCACGGTCGATGTCTGTCCGCCATTTTACGAGGGATCGCAAATCTTAAGAAGCATTTAGGAAATAATATGCCTCAGCTTTACAATGATATGGAATTTGCCGAAACTGTATGTAGGCATGTCGGTTCTAATACAGTGTGTGAAGTTGCTGATTATGCCACAGCTTCGTATTCTGCGACATTAAAGAGGAGTGAGCCCTTTAAGTTTTTTAACTTTGTTTACTGATAAAATGCTTTAAAGTTTTATTGCTAATTAATTGTATGTTTCCATAGTTAGAACTATGTGCTGAGTGGTTGTGGTGAAGTGACGTAACGTCTGATTGTAAGTGCTAGGTTCTGTGTACGATTTTTATTTGGAATTGACATTGACATTGACATTGTTTCCCAGTGGAAAACAGAAAAATGAATTATGTAGCTAAAAATTGCTCAATGTAATTGAAATCAATGGTATTTGTTAAAATGGATATTATACTGACATAATTTTAATTTTTTTTCGAGATTGTTATATAATATTTAGATATATTTTTTTTCTATAATTACTCTAACGGAAAGATCAATTCGATTGAACAAAGCTCGGCGTAGTTTTTGCAAAATTGATAACAAAATAAAGAGTGACCGTTCATAATTTACCTTATAAACTCCAAAAAAGTTAATATGACAAGTTGCTAATATTTCAGAGCTTCGCAATTTCATCGCTCGTATAAAATCAACGTTGTACACGGACGTTGATATTCAACACACACACGTGTTTAGCAACAATAGTACTGTACACTCGAGTCCTATAGCCGCTGGTTTGGTGACTGATATACGGAAGAAGGCAGATCCACTCCTGACCTGGTTATCTTGGAGCTCCTGTGTGACCAGTTTATTTTTGCTGCTAATTATATTTAGGTAATAAACGATTTACGACGGTTTGTGGGTTCGATTTTCGGTTGGGCAGGGTGGGTTATTTCATTTCTATTCTCTTTGATTTAGCAATTATGCAAGAACAATGAGTTCCGCCACCCTCAAAGCCTCGAAAGGCGGATAGAAGGGGTACTAAACGTTAAGTAGTAACTACAGTTAAGAAGTAGGTTCGAACGGTTGCTGCTATTATCTCCACCTATCCTGCTATTAGCGGGATGAAGCGTGAAGATGAAAAAAAATAAACATAGAGATGTGTTTCAGGCTATCTTGTTGTAAAGGCTGTACCTTTTGTTACACTCTAAATAAATATAAGAATATTAAGTTATTTATGGTATATAGAGTATAATAACACGTACCCAAAGATATTATTAGAATTACTTAATAAGAAAAAGTTATATTAATTACGAGCGAAAATTTGCTTAAATCTCGTTACAGCGATGCAATTAACAACTTATTTGTAACAAGCTCTTGAACGATTTCCAAGAGAAGCAGGTTCAAATCCCGTTAATTTAAAAAAAACTTCTCGTTAATAGCTTTTCATTAATACACTGTCTTTTCTTTTAATATTAGTAATATTAACTATTTTAGGGCAAAATATTATCAGCATATGTTCGAAACAAGGTCCCGCTTCGACAACCGCTACGTTACCAAAGAACTGCGAGAATTAGATCTTAAAAGATATCGGGAAAGACGAGAGACGGTGTTGCCACTAAATAAAAGGGAACAAGCGAAATATATTTGTGTAAGTTGCATTGTAAAAATATTTGCTTAGGTACAATTTACTTGTCTTATTACTGTTTTTTAGGGTTCCGTACAAAAATAAAAAAACGGAACCCTTATAGAATCACTCGTGTTCCTGTCCGTCCGTCTGTCATAGGCAATTTTCTCTGAATCTACTAGACCGAATCAGGTGAAATTTGGCAGGATGGTGTAATGCCCTGACCCGAACACAGATGTGTAACGTAAAGAATATTTTTTTGAAATAAGGATAATTTTCGGGGGATAAATTAGGTAATTAAAAAAAAAATTGCGAACCTTACTGACTCATATATCAAATGAAAGGGCTTGCTTAGGGCTTATCAGGATCTCGGATATATATTTTTTTATAAATTGAAAATAAAATGGTAAATTCGATAAAAAATGTTTTTAGGGAAAAAACGTTTTCAGGGGAAATATTTCACTATATTGTGTACGGAACCCTTTCCACGCGAGTTCAACTCGCACTTGACCGGCTTTTTCATATAATATAGTTTATTTTATGTAGTAATAGTTTGTTTAAAGTTTATTCTAGATTTTTTATTTAATATACACATATATGAGATAAGAATAAAATGAAATATCTGTAAGGTGATATAATAAATATATAAACAGTCAAATACATCCCTGTTGAGTACAATTTTATTATATGTATATATTAAGTCATTGCATACTAACCTATTGAGTCCAAACCATTGTTTTACACATTCCATATAGAATATCAAAATAGCGAACGAGAGTAAAGAGCTTAAATTAAGAACTGTTAAAAGCTCTACTTTACCTTACATGTGGAAAGTTAGAAACTCCGATAGAAGCTTTTAACAATAAAATTCGATACATTGCTGCTCTATGTACTGTATATACTTTATGTTGTTCCTTAGAAATAGAAAGGTTTCATAGCATTTGTATGTAATTATCTACCTCAGAGAACTGGGTAATTGTGGTTTGAAATCTTACTAAAAGCGAATTTTAAAAGACTGTCAGCCTGTCTTTTTGTCAGTTCATAACTCAAATCTATGTTTTTATAATTGCGTAGGTTTACATAGTAATTTAATCATATTAGATATTTATCCTGGATTGTTTTGGCGCAGAGGCGCAGCAAAGAAGAAGCGTGGCGTTGAGTTCCGCCACCCAACTCGCAATACCTCGGAAAAGGCGGAAAGCGAGGAACGGGGTATCTTAGCACTAGGTTCCCATGGCTTTTGCGATTCCCTCTGTCTTTGCTATGTGCGGGATAAAACGTGAAGCTATAAAAAAAGTATATTAGATCTTTTGAGATTATGTTTTGTTTGAGATACACTCTCAAGGGACTACTTAGGTCCCTTGGAACATAGACTCTTGTATCTTTAAATATTTTGATGTAGAAGTACAATTATCTTTGATTTTCTTAATCAATTTTAAGTCTTTTGTAGAACGAACAACTTATTTTGTAGAACAGTCAACATATTGAAAAATACAAACGTTTCGTTTCAAGCTATTCTTTTATTGTATCATTGAATATCTTTTCAAATTATGATATAATTTGGGTTGATATTATAAAGACGACAACGGTCGTAGATTCATTTCCCTCTTGAAGTACCTATATCTTTTATCTATAATAAAAGAGAAACAAAATGAAATATTAATTTATTTATATATAATTTTTAATTTATTTATAATTTTTAATGCAATTTTAGACTACTTCATTCAACTTGGTCGCGTCAGAGAAAGTTCACCTCACGCGATCCATGGTGTTTATGGCAATAACAACTTTCAAACTTTTAATTCACATGGTGGCTGATTATAGTCTGTACTGGGTGCTGATAACTATAAGATATCAGGGGCACACGAAGAGACCATTAGAATGTAAGTTGTTATATAATAAAAAAATGAAGCGAATAAATGAAACACACTAATATTAGAATGAACACACTACGAGATTACGAGAAAAATGACAGTGCTAGAACAAATGCACCAATACAATAACAAACTCATTTACTCTATATAAATGGACATTAAAGTTTTTAAAATCTGTATTTTTAAGCTTTTTTTGGTTGTAATTTGTTATAGTATATTTGTCACAAGTTAGGACCGGACCTGCCTGTACACACGACGGTTAGTGGGTTCAATTCCCACTTGGAGAAGATGGATTTTTTCTTTTCTGTTTCCTTCGATTCCTGCACTCCCTTCTGCCTACCCTGCCAAGTGCGAGATAAAACGTGAAGATGTCATAAATTATATCTTTATAGTGCCCAGTTGTTAGGTACACCTAACCTAATCGCAGAATAAGCATTAAAAATCTGATAGTAATTAAAATGTAATAACTGTGAAAGAGAGAAAAATGTGAAGTGTTCAAAGCAATAGTAACTTTTTAACTTAAGCCATAGAAGTAACAGATTAAAAAAACATTCCAGCTGGTCACCCTGACATTGGAATACAAGTAACGGGAACAGGCCTTGTTGCTGACTTCATAAGATCTTTAATAGATTCTATAGTTTTACCTTTGTTACCAAAAACTCCGTCGCCTACGACTTGTCTGCCCAAGCCTCATCCTCCTGACTTGCAACGATATATGCATATTGGTAATGTTTTTTTTTTTCCTAAAAAAGCTCCTTTTGCCTATCTGTGTTATTTTACATAACACAGATAGGCAAAAGGAGCTTTTTTTAGGCTAAGCTCTTTACTGTATTTACTAATATATCTAATTAGGCTCTTAAAATCCAGTACACAATTATATCGATTTAAATAGTTGTTTAGTTTATGATTGTCCTTGAATTCACAATAAATACTGATGACTTGTTTACGACTGTCATTCTAGATTTTATTACCGCACTTTCTTATACGTAATGCTTTCTTGCTATACATTTCCATATAAAATTATATAAAAAAATATATTAAGCAGGTTTTATTACACTAAAAATGGTGTAGGTTGAATACAAAAAGCTAAAAAATAATGCATTAAATTATACCATCAATTGTAGTATTGATCAGACAAATAGGTAATATATTCGCTAGGCGTGTATCTAGATTAAATATTGTGTTAGGAATTTCACGGGTCTACACGCGACGTGAGAACATAACCTACATCATGTTATTGTAATAAAACCGTGTAACATAAGAATATACAATTTTTTTACAATTATTTTAGTTTTCTTGTTAGTTAGCATACTATGTTATAGTAAGGCATTGAATAAAATAATTCTATTGATTTTATTCAATGCCTCACTATAATATGGTTCATTTATCCATCTCTTCTATATACAATCTTTCTAAAGACTTCACTCGATTCAGAGATAGGTAAGCTTGTCCCTTCTCAAACAATTTAAAGCTTAAATATAAAACTCCGGTTATATAAGTCTACAGTGCTACCTCGCACTTTGCGGAAACTCAAAATAAAATTAAAGGTTTCATACTTCTTTTCCATAATTATTAAGCTTTGCCGGAAATTATACGTCTTTGGGGTGAATAATCAATTGTATCTACCTTAATGCCTCATAACCCTAGGTACGTTCTAACCTTACCTTACCTTACCTGACTTACTATACCTTATGTTACCTTACAATTACTTGAGTGGTATACCGGTAACGGCATTCATATAATCAACAAAATCTTGATTCTCGATCTCCAATCCCGACACTTTCTAATCTATTTAATTTTTTTATAGTAAGCTCTACTATAAAAAAAATAAAATAGCTTAAAAAATTTACTACTAATCACGCCTTTTTATTAATTTAGATATTGAGGTCGTTGTAAAATACAATCCGCCATTTTGTATCGGCGGCCATCTTGAAATAAAAAAAATGTAATGTCATTACGCGTGTGTCATATATCAAATCGATTTGTCATCATAAAGAGGGTAAAATTGTAATTACTAAATTTGACTAAAATAAACATATAAACTGGGCAAGCTAAATGAAGTCGTTTAAAAAGTCATTAGTACATATTATATAATAACATCTTCTTTATAATGTAAAATTTAAAACTTTTCCTCTAATAAAAATTAAACGTAATATTTTCCGTAGATTTGTCAGACATGACATCTTAAAAACGAATTAATTAAAATAATATTTTAAATTATTAATTTAATATTATTTATATATACTTGATAGTGATGTGCTAACAAATAAGAGTGATGCTTTTTAAAATGTTATATTTATATAACACTGTAAAAATATTATAAGCTAATTACTTAAGTTTATTCATGGAGTGAGAATTAATTCTCAAACATTTTTTTCTGCTCCCACGTTAAAATTTTGTTAAAATTTACGTTAAAATTTAGATTCGATTAACAATCAAAATAGATTGCTCGTTACTTAGCATTTTAATTAAATAACTTCATTTTTAATTCAATTCAATTCGATTCAGACTTCAGACGGATTTCGGACGAAATTAAAAGGATAAAACATTTCAATGTGACTACGAGCTATATAGTGATATAGTTCCATGTTTGGAACATGATTTCTCTAATTTTTATGTTCTATTAATGTTTTATAAATACCTGATATAGTAAATAACATTCATAAACTTTAGTTTTTTTAATCTGTTTACACTTTTGTCTCGTTTTTTCAATGTTGATTTCTTTTATAATATAATATAATTGCTAATAAAATTTTATAATAACTAATTAATATAATTATGCTCTTTTATGTCATCTTATGTGAAATATGAAATTCTTTAAGCTATATTAAAACAATATATATTTTTTTGTTTAGGTATACTAATAATACTATTATGGTTTTTCGCTGTATTCGAGCCGTACGGACTCCGATTACGTCACATTATTATGGGCCATTATCAGCCGGAGAGAGCTAAAGCAAGAGCTTTGTGGCTTTTCAATCATATATTGAGAACTAGAGGTACCATTCTTTTATTTTTATGAAGATATAATGCTTATATAATATCAGGAGACTTCACTCTATATGATGTGGTGGCACACGGAATCCGAAGAAATGAATGTAACTCATTTCCCATCACAGGAATCGAACCTACAGCTTTTGCATTTCTAGTTAAACGCTGTGTCCCTCACCACGACAACCTAAGAACAAAACAACTTCCTATAAACGTAAATTTTTCCTTCGCCATCCGTTAACGGATATCGTTGTTATGACTTGCGATATCATCTTACGTTATATGTCGTCACGAGGTTCTTTACTACATCCTTATATTCGTAGCAAACTATTTCATTAAACAACAGTTTTTTTTCATAATTCATTACTTATTATGACTTACTTCAAATCATTACGGAAAAATCAAAGTCATCTCTCTCTCTCTTTCTCTCTCTCTCAGAAATATAGGATTTCTTCAGGTTTGTAAACAATTATGATTTAAGTAATAATTAGCACTTCATATTTTACTTTTTATGGAAATTACCCCAATGTATCTATTGTTTTACAATAAATATAAGAAAATATGAAGAGAAGCAAAATCATACATAAATGTTAACATTTTCAGGCAGCTTCATGAAATTAGCTCGTCGGAAGCTTCACCGTGAATACAAATATTCCGATCAAGAGCATCTAACATTCCGCTATTGGATCAATTCTGTCAGGTACGCCCGACATACCTGTTTTATGTTCTTATCGGTGCTTTAATTTGACATTGTTAGTAAATGTTTTTTATCCTATTTTAATTTAAATTTATAATTATTATTTGTTACTCTTGAAGTAATTGGTAGAGAACAAGGTATTGTTGAAATATTTTCTTAATTAAATAATTATAAATGATTGATTGACTGATTGCTTGATTGATCGATTGATCGATCGATTGATTGATTGATTGATTGATTGACTCTTAATTATCGTACTCTTAATTAACACAATCTACCAATACTTACTTTTCCTAGTGGGTCAAATGACACGTCTTTGAAATGTAGCGATAATTAGTTAGGCCAATTTGGTACGCGAATAAAACAATCGTCTTCAATTAAATCAAACGCTTGTTTATATTTAAACTAATATTTTGTGTTTCTAGATGCTCGTGTTTGAAGCATGTGTTTGGTGTTTCACGTAAAACAAAACATTGCTTATTGTGTAACACTTTTGAAGAGTTAAATGACACTGACACAGAGCTGACATGGTTATATACCTATTTATATTTATACTTATGTCTAAATTATAATTTTCATATTTTAAACATTTTTATATTATTAGTTAGTTAACACCCATTTTCCGTTGTCCATTCGGGATATTGCATGTTTCTTGGCGGAATTCCAAGTCGTACGTTGTCTTATTATAGGGGCGAAGGATGATTATTTCCTTTTAGTGAAGATTGATTATAAAACCAGAATAAATTACTAAAATTTACAAATCGAAATATGAGAGATCTAGAATATGTGAGGACCGTCGTGGCGCAGAGGCGTAAACGTCTACCTGTAAACGCGACGGTTTGAGGGTTCGATTCTCACTTGGGGATGATGGATTTTTCTATTTCCATTTCCAGAGAAAGCAGGGACTAAGCAACGGAGAGTCTTAATACTTGGTTCGTATGGTTCCTGCAGTTCCCTCTGCCTACCCTGCAATATGCGGGATAAAAGCGTGAAGTAAAAAAAAGGAAATATGAGAGATATTCTTTTTTTACATTCCCACTCAAAGCAGAGGGAACCGCAAGAACTGTGGGATAATAGTGTTAAGACACTCTGTTCCCCGCTTTCCGATTTCTAAATGATGGTGTGTTGAGTGACGGAACTTAACGCCGTGCTTGCCTAGTTGCTAAAGCGAAGAAAATGAAAATTAAATGAAAAACGACGCTCCTTATTCCCTTTTTAATTAATATTGCTTGCAATTTAGGATTTTTTTCTACTTGCCTGTATTACAGCGCCTTGGCAGGCCTTTAGTTATTTTATGTATAACGAGGCTTGTTTTAATATATTTCCAGTTGTGAAACACTAAAGTGTCCGGGCGTGTACTGCGTGCGATGTTTCTCAGATATCGGTCGTTTGTGCACAATTTGCTTGACTCCCGCCGAGTATGGTGATATTAGTGATGTCAGTCTGGAAAAGTACGCTAACTTAGCTATATATAGACGTACTTTTATAATTCTTTTTGTCTATGGTTTTCATTGTTTTTTTATTTTGTTGATCCTTTTACTTTTTAACGCTAAGGGACCGTCCCGTCGTAGCTTGGCGTAGCACAAAGATTCGAAGGCCTTGTAACAATAAATTTCTTATTAAGAAAAATAATTCGATATAGTAAAATGAAAGTAAACATTTTTTTTTAAAAATTACTACTTTGTTAAAGATTTTGTCTCTATGGCCAGTAGTTGCTGAATAAAATATTTTGCTTATATGGCTTATGGACCACGTTTCGTAATTAATAAAACTAATCTCGATATGTCCCTCAGTTGCATTATGTCAATGAAAAGCGCGAAAATATTTAAAGCAATGTAAGCTATTGCATATAGTGACATTTTATACTTTTAGAGGCTCCTCCGATAGCGATGGAGATGAAAATGGTGAAAAACATGACAGTATTAACGAGAAGGTATAAAATATGTTTTTTGTTGTCTTCACTCTATATCCCGCACATGGCAGGGCAGACAGAGGGAAACACAGGAACTATACGAACCTAGTGTTAGGACACTCCGTTTGCTTAGTTCCTGCTTTCTCCGCCCCCGCTTTCCGCCTTTTTCGAGGTATTATGTATTGAGAGTGGCGGAACTCAACGCCACTCTTTGCCTAGTCTCCAGAGCGAAGAAAATGGAAATAGAAAAATTCATCTTCCCTGAGTGGGAATCGAACCAACCAACCCACAAACCGTTGCATATACAGGCGGACGCTACGCCTCTGCGCTACGATAATATTAATTATATATTAATAATTAATATTATCGTATTAATTATATACCTATTAATGATAAATTTAAAATAAATTATTTATGTACTACACACAAAAATATGTTGAGTATTTGTATTTTTACAAAATTTTAATTATAATTCAAACTGTTTTCAAAAACAAATAATTTCAATTGGTGGATTGTACATATGTACATATAAAAGATGTGATTCGATGAACACATCAAAAAAGTATTTCGAAAAAATAAAATGAAAACTGAACTGCACTGAAACAATATCGACATTATCGAGTTTACGTACAATAAAAATATCTTGAAAATTTCAGGAAAGTGAAAAAGAAAGCCTTATTAAAAAGTCAAATGTGAAAAAAGACAAAGACAAAAACTTACCCAATAATAGCGGTAGTAAAATTCGTGAATCGTCGTTGTCATTGATAAAACATCACGAGTCAGATAGGAGTTGCAATCGACCACTTGTGAAGTTATCGAATGGGCCTCTCAAAGATATTGAGGTATTTCCTGTGTTGTTTATAACAATGAAATTTGTATAATTTCTAACTATTAAATAAAATAAATTAGGACATTTTTGTTATAACTTCACGCTTTATCCCGCATATGGGGATTGGATAGGCAGAGGGAACCGCAGGAACCCCGGGAACCCTAGTAGAATTGTATACTCCGTTGCGCCACTTTCCGCCTTTTTCGAGACATTACGTGTTGAGCAGCGGAACTCAACGCATCGCTTTGCCTGGTTGCCAAAGCGAAGAAAATGGAAATTGATAAGTCCATCGTCTCTAAGTGAGAATCGAACCCACAAACTATCGTATTAACAGGCACCACTGCGCCACGACGGTCCTCTTTTTTGTAATAAATATTATGTTAAATATTCGTTTGATCTATCTATATATCTTCGGTAATCTTTTTAAGTAAGTTAAATATTTGTTATTGTCAGTTTTATCAGAAAATAAATAGAAATATAGAAATTATAGAATTCTGGGTTAAGAAAATATATAAGTCTGACCATTATCTTATAGTTATCTTGCAGTTGTTGTATTTATCTTTTTAAATTTTTCCTAACACTTAGCAAGTAGCAATGGCATTTTAATTTATTTACATATTTGAGGCCGTCGTGTTGTGCCGTGGAATATCGTCTTACTGTAAACACAATAATTACTCAAAGACGAAGAAACATATAAAAATTTGTACGCAGCGGGATTAGAACCCTCGTCATGAAAATCGTCCAAGCACTCTGAACGCTAAGCCATGTGTTTTTTATCACGCTGCGTTGAAATTCTTATATGCTTTATACAATTTATTGCTTTATATAACAATAATACATAGACGATATTAATTGTCGTTTTAATATAAACTCACAATCGTTTTATTAGTTTTGGGTAAATTGCTATTAACATAATTCTAATTAAGATTTTTTTCTCTCAAGACTGATACCAAGGAAAGAGATCGATACGGTTTTAAAGCAACACAGCAAAATGTACAGAATACTGTATACAATCTACAATATGAATTGCAAAATACTGATTTATCTAATAGTGCTAAATTATTAAAAACTAACAAGAAAAATGAAAAAAGCATAAATATGACTTCTAATAAATTAGCGAAACGCAATAAAATATCTAAACTAGCTAAGTTCTTAGTACGGAAGAAGGTAAAGATGAAATATAAGAAGAGAATCTCACGTAATTTAGCTTTTAGAGAACTACTTCAGTTAGTATACAAACATATAGTGCCGATAGAAAGGTATACCAAAATATTAAGAGCTAAATCTATACAAGTTTGTACCATACAAAAGAAGAAGTGTATGAGGAAACGATCTCAAATAAAATTGATTTTTAAAAGAAAACCATGTTCATATACCAAAAATAAAAAAATAGATAAAGAATCTAAAGCAAATAAATGTTTTGATGATACAGATAGTGAAGACTTAAACGTTAATGATACTACTAATGAAAATGATGTTGACAATCGAAAATATACAAGAAATATAAATAAAAATGCTAAATTTAGAAACATTACGGGATATAAAATTAAAAAAGTCAAAACTTTTTATAAACTATGTTATTGTAAGACTGAACAATTAAATAAACAAGCTCGAAATAAGACTAATTCAAACCGTAGAATAAAAAGAGCCCCTACAACAAAATTACATCAAAAACAAAATAAAATTATTTATAACTATAGAATTTTAACAACGGTAGATACAGATAAAGAAAAGCTTTTTGTGAAAGAATCTAATGCAGGAAATTATTTAAAAATATTACCACAAATGCAAACTGAGGAAAATAAAATGGAATGTCAGGTAAATAGAATGTCTTATTTCTTTATTTTGTAGCTTTGAGTGTAAAATTTTACTGTAATAAAGTTTGGTAAATACCACATTATCCGAATGAGTGATATAAAAGAAGGTAATGTAATGTAACGCATCGATAAATAAGAATTTAAATATTATTTATTTATTTATTTTTTATTTATTTATAAACACTTTATTGCACACAAAAGATAAAAGATACAGTGTACATAACATTACAAGTAAATATAACAAAAAAGAGAAGCGTGCAAAGGCGGTCTTAAAGCAATCTCTTACAGACAACCCTTTAGACTTAAATGGGATGGTGCAAACAAGCATGTTTATTCTTAAATAACTAAAAATTTAATCTTTAAATAATACAAAAAAAAAAAAAAAAAAATATATATATATATATATATATATATATATATATATATATATATATATATATATATATATATATATATATATATATATATATATATATATATATATATATATATATATATATATATATATATATATATATATATATATATATATATATATATATATATATATAAGTGTAATAAATACATATATACCAAATAAATAAATTATTTCTTATTTTAAGTATTAGTGTTGACAACTATTTTCGTAATTACAGTTTGAATACGTTTTTTTTTTGTCTATGCAATTTGACTGCATATAGAAGTCCGTCTCACTCTTGACTTGCATACGTAAGACATCAAAACAAGTATGAAACATTTCGAGCGTATTCGGACAAAGATTCTGGATAATTTTAGTAAATGACATAAACCACTTAAGAATAATATTTCAGTGTACTCTACTACTCTCCGCTCTTCCGATAGGGATATTTCATTGCTTTTATAATCTTTGTCATCTAAGATTATATTTTTACAAGAAATTTCTAACTAGCAAGATTGTTTTTCTTACAGAATAATACAAACATGGACTCAAGCTGTAAAAAGTACCTTAAGAACCAATACAATTTAGACCGTTACCCAAAGGAAAAATCGTATAGAACATTTGGGAAAAACAAAGACAAGCCGTAAGTATTACGTAAACGTTTGATTTTGTCTTTCTTTTAAATAACACGATAGTAAGTAATTTTGTATTTGTATCTTTAACAGCATTAAACAATCATTGCCTTTTATGAAAGACATTTGTATATGGCTAGCATCAGTTTTATCAATTAGAACATATAATGGGAAAAGTAAGCGATTAAATACAGGTATCAATTGTCTTTTTTTTTCTTTTTCTTTGACTAGACTTTTTAGTAGACTTTTTAAGGCTGAACTTTATATGTATTTTTTTAGCTTCACGCTTTACCCCGCATATTGCAGGGTAGGCAGAGGGATCTGCAGGAACCATATGAACCTAGTGTTAAGACACTTCGTTGCTTAGTCCCTGCTTTCTCCGTCTTATGTATTTGTCAAGTTTTAAATATAAAAAAAGTCCAATCAATCCTGTGTGTGTGTTTGTTCCTTGTCTCTTCAGTTGGTATAAGATTTTAGATAGTGTCTTCCCCACTGTAGCTTTAGATTTAGCGGAGTACAAAGCCGCGCTGTCTTGTTTCCAAACTATGAACCTACAACCCAAGCGTTTACATTCAGACGTAAAGCCACTGCACCACGACGTTTTTCATACTTCTGGGCGCTAGGTAATAAATATATAATAATCTGGTATATATACGTATGTTGTTGCAGAAAAGAAAGCAATGGTTTTACCGCGCCTTTCATCTCGGTAAGCCATATTAAAAATTAATCTAAATTTATCCAGATACAATAAAATATATATGTCGTTAATTTTGTTTAAATTTAAATTTTATTAGCTCGTGTCAATGTAACGGAGACTCGCTCGATCTTTCTCACGATATAAATCAAAAAGATATATTAACGAAACCATTATGTAAACCGTGTAAAGGTAAACGTTGCTAATGTAAATTGTAATTAAACAATAGAATAACTTTTATTTTTAATTATTTGTTTCGTTTTTTTTTTATTATTTTTCTTTTTTAATTTTGTTACTACTATGTCCTAGTAAAGCTATAAATAGTATGTCTGTAATTGCACAGTTATATATAGGGTTCGACTCCCATCTCAATTATCTTTTGTTTTTGTTTCTTTTTTTTTTCAGAACATGGCCAAAGATACAATAATAATTGTGATTCAACATCTGAAAAAATATCCACCAGCAAATATTCATTTTCTGATACAAAAACGAATACAACCGTTTGCAGCTGGTTTACTATGGACCAGTACATTAGAAAGGCTAAAAATAAAAGTTTACATAGTAACGTTAGATATGAAGATAATAGAGACATATTTACCGATCGAAGTAAATTATGCGATGTCAGCACTTCAACCAATGATTGGTGGAGTCCTTTGGAGGAAAGGAAATTTAATAATTACCATTTTAAGGAAAAAGATAAATAATCAAACAATATAGGTATAGTTAAGGAGGAAACATTCTACGTTAGTTCTTTTTTTTGTTGATATATATGCATATTATTAGTCAAACCTTTAGTTTTAATGAGAAATGAATGCTGTGTATAACCCATTATTTTGGGGGTAGCCACATAAAAATTAAAATTACCATTCCTTTATTTTGCCACCTTCTTTTTCTACCAAACCTCTCTTATTACTCCAAGGATACTGCATGTCCAGTTTTAACTTTCTACACTATGAATTCCATGTCTGTAACGAAACAGTCTTTATATGTACATATTGGTATACACATATGATCTAGACACAGAGAACCATCAAAGAATCATTAGAAACCTTTGGTATATCTTAGCAAAACATTGTTTTATAAAACATAAATTTTACTTGTTAAAAACTATGCCAAAAATCATATCGGTTACCCGATACTGATAATTATAAATATTTAGGATTAACTTCTTCTGTGTCTTCATTGTCACAATATTTTATTGACTATCTGCGTTTTTAATTTGCAAGTCAGCTAGATCTCTCAATGGGCTTAAACTATGAGTTTAAAGGTATTAACATTTCACCAATGCTTGGTATCGACTGATATATATATCAGCGCTTTATCATCCAGATATATTTGAGATAAGAAATATCTTAAACAATCGTGATAATGATGAATTCAGTCTTACATTGGGGGGCATGATCTTCCTGATGGATATGAATGTACCACTCATTAAGATTCTTCTTCTTGATTGATTCTTGCCAAAATAGTTTAACTATCAAAACAACTCATCAAATAAATATTATTCCTCCCCTATTATTAATATATTAAATACAACTAGTATAGTAGATTAGTGTACTATTTTTGACAAAATATTTACATGAAACTTACATGACAATATTAATACCTAATGAAGGAATTATTTCTCATTAATTTATACATACATTGAGCAGAAGGTCATTAAATTAAAAGATTCAGTAAAATATTTGAGCACGGAAGAGTTTTCTGGAGATTATGCTTTGCCACTGCCAAGTGCTTCTAATATGACCTTGCTTTTTCTTTACATTATTAGACACACATAAAATAGGGTTATTTTAGAAAACTTAGACGAATACGACGAGTATATGCATTGGCTTTTCACTTCAAAAATTATTAGTAGCACATCTAATAACACATGTAGCAAGATTTGTCGGTAGCTTTACCCCATCTTACTTACTTTGGTCTGGAAAAAGGGTGCGACATTTTAAAGCTAACGAAATGTCAGAATTCTCATATAGGTAGCCACTCGTTTTGAATTTCTAAGCTTATGCTTATTATTCTTGCGGAATAAACTTTTAACTGAAAATTTTATTATGTCTATATTTTGAATTTTCCTCATTGATCCTAACTCTACTGTACTTAATTGTGTTCTTATCATAAATTGTTTATGAAATTGAAGTCTTGATTCGATATTTAGGACACTTCTGTCTTTTGGAAGTGGGGTAAAAGTCTAATCACGTCGATACGATGTACCCAAAATATGTTTTATCGACTCTCTATATATGTTTTGATGGTTTCTTTAATCTCAACCCAAAACTATTTTGGTCTCTAAGCAGTTGAGGTGTATACCAAATGCGCTAGCCTAAGCTAAAAAACTTCAATATTTTTAAGACAATGAGTAAAGGCCAATTGAGACGTGATGTTAAATATTGTCATAAATCCAAGCTTTTATGATATTTCTTATAGGATGGTGGGGTCTACCTTTTCAAGATCTTTCAAAAAGCTGTCGACTAGTATATTTAAAGATAAAGTGCAGCGTTTATAATATATTTTCTTAGAGAGAATCTCTAATATTCACGATTTATAAACATTTTAAAGAAACAATATGAAGGGATTAATCGTGTTTATTTACCATACTCACAGCACCAGAGTATAGTTAGATTGTTCCATAGGAATCCAGGGGAGTGTGCGGGGCACCTTAGATAACGTTGGCGGTTGTTTGATATAATAGTTACATAAACTGACCAACTAATTTGATCTTTGTTTACAGTCCGTACAGTACAGAGTTGTCGAAACATCAGGTTTTTAACGCAAATGTCTAAAATCAATATATCATCATTCATTACTTCAAATGGTTTCACTTAAAATATTTGTGCATGCATAGTTAATTATTTGCATAAAATTTTTAATGATCGGAATAAATTTTGTTTCAGGATTTTAAAGCAACATGAGGCCGTCGTGGCGTGGTGGTGGATAATAAACATCGTGGTTGTAGGATTGACTTGAGCCTGTGGCAAGTAAATTCTACTATCCCGACCTAATAGATAAAGCGGTGTTAAGATCGAAAAGTGGATAATGGATGCTCTTGACGTTAGGGTAACCTGCAATCTGGCTACCCTGCAAAAAAATAATTTACTCTTTTGTAATTAGTTACATTATTTGCTTTACTTTGTTAAAGTTATTTAATAAAGTTGTTTATGAATTATATTATATATTATTATTATCTGTGAAAAATATTTTTAATTGGTTACTTATATTGAACTGCAATAGACGATACCGATAGATTTAAGTTCAATCTCTTCTTATATTCGAAAAGACGTGTTGCGCTGCGTTAAACTCCGTCACTCAGATTGCATAATTTATACTATATATAAAGAAAAACATAGTAGCAGGGTTTGAACCGCCTCTTGGAATCAGTCCGAGCCCTTTGACTAATCACACTATACGTTCTTTATACGGATGGGGTTACAAAATTTTACATAAAAAAGATTGTGAAATAATAGAAAATATCAAAACACAATTTTGCACGCAATTTTCTTAAATTGTTATATAATAAAATTAAATCTCTGTACGTGTTTTTTTTATTAAATAAGTGTTGGACCTGGGAAGAACATAGGGAAAAAATGAAGAATTGAAGAATGTAACACCTGTTTCAGAACTAAACTAGCTAAGTAGTCTTATGTTATGTATGAAGAGATAAAAATTCAAACGCCAAATTACACCAATGTTATTGCGACCACCAACTAGTCAAAATACAATGATAAGGCCTTTTTCATGTACAAGTGTTTTATTTGTGTTTTTCTTTTATCTTTTTTATCTTGGATGCTGATTATCTACCAGGTATTTTAAAGATGGGTTAAATGATTTTGACTTAGTACGGAGGGTACTGGTAGCACGATGTTACGAATACTTTTGTGCAGGTAATTCTTTTTACGTATCTTAGTTGAAGTGTTTATTAAAAAAACTAGAATCTTACGTAGCTTTTATTTGAAACTCTGAAACTTTAAAATTTTATTGGCTTACCAATTGTTTTGTTCACGGCATTAAGTTCCGTTAGGTATGAAATCCCGGAATGAATAAGTTCTCTTTACCTATGATTTGATTGTATAGGATCTGGTAATTAGCTTGAATACTGTTGCAAACACTCTAAATAATTAAGTCAGTGTGAGTGACAAGAGAGAAGTTGAAAAAGATCGACCAATTTTTACCTCATAAAAATAAAAATAAACCTGTGTGAATATTTGCTTACATTTTTTCTTATCACGTGATGTCTAACAGTTGAATGTCTGAGATTTGCTAAGAATTATCCTCATCGTAAGTTCCTTTTCTGAAAATAAATTTTGATATTGCCACTTACGACTTCCTGAACGCCCTTCGTCTTAAGGCACACTAATAACTTTACGATGCATTTCTCTAAATGCGTTTGTCTATATGCGGGCGGCAAAGATTTATCAGCCTATCGTTTGAAAATATCCAAAATATTTTTACATAAAACAGTGTAAACAGATTATTCGTGTATATAATCTTTTTTTTTTGGAAACCCCACGTTTCGAACACTTCTAAGTAGAGGTGGTCAACCAACGAGATTCTGAGATGCCTCGCGTACTGTATCCTTCTCTCTGTTGTGGTGTGTTTGACGAATGTCATCCCAGTCTATCCGTAGCTACTACCGAAAGCTCAAATCGTCGGTTTTCCAAAAAAAAATTACAGTATATGCGAATAATACGTTTAAATTCTTTTATTTAAAATGCGAATTGAAATCGCGAAAATCAGAGATTTTATTATTCTAAAATATTACTTACTTGACCTATATTATTGATTGCTATGCGTTAATAGTACATTCAAAGAGACCATAGTTTAATTATAATTTAATAATATTAAACTCAATACTAATATATAGAGGCTACACTGTGGTTGTAAAAATCATTTCTCAGGTAAATACATAATTTTTATATATATTTATCTTTCCATAGTACATAATATTTTTAAATAGAATAATATTAATAAATAACATTCTCACTTGCTAAATATATTCTTTGCAATATGCATGTAATTTGTACAAAAAAATTGTAACAAGCGCAAGTGCAAGACTATTTATTTAAGTTTCTTAGAAACTTGATAAAAATTTAGGTCTTCTTTCTCAATTTCTATCTATAAACTCAATTTAAAAAATATCAAGTGTTAATCTTACGGAGACGTTGTATTTATTTTATCATAAACCTCAAAAAAATATCTAGCTATCAATAAAATATTCGAGATATTGTATCGTTTGGGAAAGATTTTATCTTGCAAGATCAAGGGCGAAATTTTGCACGTGAAAATTTATATATCTATATGTATATATTTATCACGAATTTAAATAATTAGTAAATATTTAAACCATAATTTTAAATTTCAGTATAATATTGGCTTTATGCTGCAATGTATACTCAAAAAGCTCAGGAAGAAAATTTCCCAAAGGCTTCCAATTTGGGGCTTCCACGGCCGCTTATCAAATAGAAGGTGCTTGGGATGAGGATGGTAAGTATTTTATAAACAAATGGCAAAAAGAACAATTATATACGTCATTTTTTTAAGAATGTTTGGATATATCAAGTTATAATAAATGTTAAATGCCCATTCTTGTAGTTTTGAGTTCCTAAAGGGATTTCTTCTTCTAGATGGACCTGTTTTTTCTAATAATGATAGCTTTTATATCCTATATTAACTAAATAATGTTTAACACCACAATTTAATGTGTCCTCCAGTGATAATGAAGAAGAACGTGCTCAGATGGTTTGAGCACGTCGAGAGAATGTAAATGTCGTTGTGCACGTTGAGAGTGACGAAAGAATGGTAAAAAAAGGCAAATGAAGCAAAAGTAACTGGTAAGAGAGGTAAGGGGAGACCTCGGTTGACTTTCAAAAACACAGTATCGGTGATACTGGAGGAAGGTCACGTAAAAAGCATGAGGACTCCCCGGAGAGCATGCATGAAGAGGTTAATGACAGTGGACGAGGCGAAAGAGGTATGCAGGGACCGCAATGTTTGGCGCTCCATTCTCTCTGACTACCCCGCTAGGGATTGAGCATGTAGATGTCGATGTGTGTACTTAATGATGACGTCTAAATAAAAAATATTAAACATTGAGTGGCAGACCTCAATGTTGCGCTTTATTTAGTAGAGGAAGATAATGAAAACCATAATAATATCCTCTTATCGAATTTCAGGCAAGGGCCCATCGATATGGGATGTCGCAACACATAATAAGCCATCACCCATATACGATTTGAGTACTGGAGACGTCGCTGCTGACTCCTACCACAAGTACAAGCGGGATGTAGAAATGATGAAAGAACTGGGCTTGGACTATTATCGATTCTCCGTGGCTTGGTCCAGGATAATGCCTGATGGTTTACCCAATAACATTAATCAAGCTGGCATAGATTATTATAATAATTTAATAAATGAAATGCTTAAGAAAGGTGTCCAACCTTTCCTTACCATGTACCATTGGGACTTACCAGAAAATCTGCAAAAGTTGGGAGGCTGGGCAAATCCTGCTATTGTCGACTGGTTTGCAGATTACGCCAAAGTTTTGTACGATAATTTTGGGGATAGAGTATTTAACTCTATCTAATTTGATGTAAGTATTGAAAAAAAAACAAGGCATGGGTATATTTCATGACATTAAACTCTGTCTCAAGTATAGTATTTGAAAAATCATCTAAAATTCAATAAATAAATAACTTCACGCATACTTAGCTTACGTAATACGCTGGATAGTCATAGGAGACCTATTTTTAGACACTTCGTTCTCCGCATTCCGACTTTCGAGACATTGTATGTTTAGTGGCGAGTCTCAAATTGCTTTACTCTTTTACCAGAAGAAGTTGAATGATGAAAAAAGAAAAAAAAATTTCTTCGAGAGACAATCGAATCCTCGATCGTCACTTTTACAGTTTGACCCCATGTCACTACGTAACGACCATAATGGAGTGAGCTAATATTTATAAAATGCAATAGCATTGTATAAATCATTTTCCTTGTCTTTGACAAAAGGTGTTTTTTTTATTTATATTGAATCAAAGATATATACTAAAACAATCATTTATTCCAGTGGGGTCAATACGCTAATCCTATATTCTCCAAGGAAGGTGACTTCCCAAAAGAGCTTAAAAACAGAGTTGCTGCCAAAAGTCTCGAACAAGGTTTTCCCAGATCCAGATTACCAGAACTTTCTCCGTCCGAAATAGAATTTATAAAAGGCAGTGCCGATTTCTTTGGACTTAATTCATATACGACAAAGTTAGCTTATAGAGACCAATCTATTGAAGGAATGTTCGCTGTTCCTTCTTACAGAGATGATATGGGTACTATTCTTGTTAAAGACGACGCTTGGCCTCAAGCCGAGTCCGAGTGGTTGCAGGTAGTTGATCAATTTTATTTTAATATACTAGTAAACTTTTCGATAGTACTCTACTACAATCGACAGCGATAAGGTTAGTTTTACAATACTGTGAAATAAATATTATCTTTAAACAAATTTTAAATATTGTGAGGTCACTGAGACAGATAATATAATATTGTTATGTGAAAAACTGAATCCATCTAAAATTTGCTGTCATTATTTCAAACATAAAATTGATGGATAGATTAAAGTTCTTATAATAGAATATTCTTAAATAAGTCCTAAGAATATTATTGGAAATAACTGCATTAGTAGTAAAGTAATTAACAGTAACAACCTTTGTGTTACCTTCAACATTTTCGTGTAAGCAATCTCTTATTCTTTAGTTATTAACATTTTATATTTATTTTTATTAAACGCAGGAAGTGCCTTGGGGTTTCAAGAAACTTCTACTGAAAATAAATGAGCTGTACGACAATCCACCCTTATATGTGACTGAGAATGGCTGGTCCACCGCCGGAGGACTTGAAGATGATGACAGAATTCGTTACTTGAGAAACTACCTCACCGCCTTACTTGATGCTATAGATGAGGGTTGCAATATTAAAGGTTACACTTTCTGGAGTTTAATGGATAATTTCGAATGGCTCAGAGGATATAGGTAAAACTTTCATTAATTTACTTTTAATAAAAATAATCGATTTATATGTGTATAAAATCGGTGTTCTTAAAACTTATTTAGAGCTTATCTGTTAGTGTCACAATAATAAGCAAATAAGGATCACCGTGGTGCAGAAACGTAGCGTCTACCTGTAAAAGCAACGGTTTGTGAGTTCAACTCCCACTAGGGGAAGATGGATTTTATGTATTTCCATTTCCTGTGCTCTGGCAACTAGGCAAAGCGCGGCGTTGAACTACGCCACTCAACAAGCAAATCCTCTAAAAAATAGGCGGAAAGCAGGGACTAAGCAACGAAGCGTCTTACACTAGGTTCCTATTGTTCCTGCAGTTCTTTCTGCCTACCCTGCCATGCCATGCTGGATAAAGTGTGAAGACATTAAAAAATAATAATAAGTCTTACCTCTCAAAATGTGATATTTATAAAGAAATAAATATATATTATATAATATTTATTTTACAGCGAAAGATTTGGTTTGTATGAAGTAGATTTCACAAACCCCGACCGACCCAGAACTCCCAGGAAGTCAGCATATGTTTACAAAGAGATCATTAAGACTAGGCGCTTGGATCTTGATTTTGAGGCCAAGCAGTTTTACGAAGATATAGAGAAAAATGGAAACAAGTCAAAATTATAGATAATGTTAAAAATTTTATGAACTCTATAATAAATTATTGATATTATTATTAAGGTTTGGTATAAAATATATATTTTCCAATCAGTTGTGAAAGGTAAAGAGTGAGGAGAACTATCTGGATAAAGTGAAATGTGGCTAGATTTTAATATTTATTGTTTTTCGTAAATCATTTATTTAAAAAAAAACATACGTCCTACATATTTCTACTATTTAATTATTTAGTACAATTGTTTGCTACAAAAGATTGAATAGTTGGTATGCTTACACCAAATACTCAATCTTTCCAATTAGCTTTAATTGGCGTAATACTTTTAAATATCGTCGTTGCACAGAGGCGTAAACGTCGAAAACGCGACGGTTTGAGGGTTCGTTTCCCACTAGGGGAAGATGGATTTTTCTATTTCCATTTTCTTCGCTCTGGAAACTAGGCAAAGCGCGGCATTGAGTTCCGCCACTCAACACGCAATGCCTCAAAAAAAGGTAGAAAACGGGGACAGAGTGTCTTAACACTAGGTTCATAAGGTTCCTGCAATTCCCTCTGCCTACCCTGCAATATGCGGGTAATAATTTAAGAAACAAAACAACTCAAGTAAATATTATTCTTCCCCTATTATTAAAACACTAAATACAACTATTATAATAAATTTATTTTTGTCAGTGTTTACTTATTTTATACATCACATAGTTACCAAGCAAATGTGTTTAGTTGTTTTTTTTTTATTTGAAATATAATTAACACTACAGACACTTGGATCGTACCCTTGTTAACATAAACTGTATGTTCTTATAATAAATATTAATTTTATATTATTTGATTATCTTTAAATTATTTTTTTTTAAATTTACTGGTACAGGGTGGTTTTGTGATCCCCATACACAAGCGTCAGCTTGATATTTTTTATAAATTGAATGGAATGGAATAAATTGCCCCTTTTTGAATAGTCGTATATCGATATCTCGTAAAGGGTAGGCAACGTTCATGGAACTACTAAAGGTATACAAAAGATTCTCACTTATGCTGAAAATTCGTGACGGTCTTCGATAAGCTATTTA
This sequence comes from Dione vanillae, assembly GCA_037178615.1. Classification (NCBI taxonomy): domain Eukaryota; kingdom Metazoa; phylum Arthropoda; class Insecta; order Lepidoptera; family Nymphalidae; genus Dione; species Dione vanillae. The sequence goes on from JAZFAU010000257.1 coordinate 1,674,014, forward strand.
AAATAGCTTAATCTATATAGAGCAGTTGGTTTATGTCTCCTATTAAAAGTACCGTCTCGGCACCGGAGAGTTTGTTGCTTGACATCACTATTGCAAAGTATTATTATCCGAGGGCCTCGTCGACTATCAGTGTTGACATCATTTTGCGTATTTTACAGGATTATGATACTGGGTATGCGGTGCAGTAATCGGCCACTAAAAAATTTTCTTTTATAGAATTTTAGCATAGCCATCTCTAAAGTCGAAAACTATGCCAACAGAACAAGTCTTAGGATGTACTATTATTCATATACATTTTCTACGGCAACGCAGATAAAACAGCGATAGATTATCACAGCGGAAGAACAACTAATAAGTAAAATAATATCCCTAAAATATTATAACTACTTATCTTGGGGACACGCCTACCTTTATGCACAATTTTAATCTTCTCAATGACAATTGTGAGAATATTAATATTAAAAAACATACAATTTCAACGTAAGCCTCACGATCAAATAACGTTTAAAATAAATTAACAGTAGCACTACTAAAAAGAAAATCACTATAACAATTATAGAAACTCTTAAATAGAAATTATTAAGGAATTTGTTAGATGTATACACGTTTCAAATATTAAAACTACAAATATACTAGCTTAAACAAAATAGTATGCAATTACATGAAAAAGCAAAATGGCCCCCGCGTCCCGTGAGACAAAACATTACTGCTATTTAAACAAGTAAACTCCATACCTGATTTGTTAGATTTCCGTCTAATATTTTAGTTGGATTATACGACGACTTAACAAATATTTCCGATTACTCCTGACAACTGCCGAACTCCCGAGTCATGCCACAGGAGTTGTGATACAAATATTCATAGGTGTGTGCGTTCTCGGACAGCGTACAGACACCAAAGTTACCTCACACGTGCCTACGAAACTCCTGCCGGATGCAGCGACAGGGGTTGGGTACATTATTTTGCAACGCCACTTGCTTGTCGCGTTTGTGTGCTTGTAAATTTAGTGCTATTTATAAAACGTAGGCGTTTTTATTAAATAATTTATGAATTTACATACGTACTGTTATTAAGTTATTATATTTTCTCTATTTTTCGTTGTAAGCATAAGTAGAGCATGCAAGTTTCCTTGTTTTTGGTGCTGTTCTGACAACATGTAATTCTAAATGCTATTTCGGCATAGGCAAGAAGAATCTTTTGAGTTTTAGGATCCTCCATTATACTTGGCAGATTTGTCACGAATAGCTTACTTTGTGAATTTGCGCTTGTGTGCTCACTTGATCAAGCACATTAAACTGTTAGCTTAAATAGATTTAGCAAGGCTTATAAATTAGAACAATTAAAAGAAAATTAGAGTACGGTAGAGTTTTCTAGAGATTAGGTTTCGCCACTGCCTCAAGCGAAAAACTGACAAAGTGCTTCTGGTACCACCTTGCGTTATGTAATTCCACAAATAACAAATAGGGTTAAATTAAATATCTTAGAAGAAATAAAAGTACTAATACTTTTTTAGGTGAAAAGGCAATGCAGTATTGTGTTGATTTTTCACCTGAAAAAGTATTAGTAAAATATATGTTAACAGTAATTCTGTTTAAACTATTTTGAATCCATTCAAACACTCTATCTTAATTTCGGAAAGATGCAACAAATAATCTCAGCAGTCAGGCATTACAAACTATAAGTGTTTGAAACGTCAAGTCTCCAAAACAAATATCCAAAAGCAATATGCACGATTAATTAGTTCAAAGGATTTCCTTTAAAATGTGTGTGCATGCTTAATCTATTATTGGTGCACAATTTGTGAATGATTAAAATAAACAATACTATAAGAAAAAATATTAAGATCCGAATGGATTTGAGCCCGCGCCCTCTTGCACCCCTTGCAAGCGCTTTGACCACTAAGCCATGCGTGGGTTTTTCATGACACTGCATCGAAATTATTTAAATCTCTGTAAGGAGATTTTTATAAATTTCCACTATACAAAAATGATTACAAAGAACAATAGTTTGACGAGAAAGAATACTATATATATTAAACATTTTTGATTTTTAAATTGTTATGTGTTGTGAGTGTAAATACTAATTTACTCTTCTGTAACCAGATTAATTGTTTACTTTTCCTTGTATTACATCATTCTGTGTTAGTAAAAAATAACACAATTTTAAAAATTTATTACTTTTAATTGGGTACTCATATTGAATTGCAATAGAAGGCGTAGTATTTAATTGGAGTCACGGTAGGTTTAAATTCGATTTTCATGAAACAAAATTTTAAAGTTAAATACCGTCACTCAGTTCACAGTATCTCAAATTCGCTCGGAAAACATAAGTTTTTTAACACTTGGTTCTCTGTTTATAATCGTTTCTCATATTATCTCTATTGGCCTTCTGATATCGTAAGGCATGACAAAAGCCTTTACTGTAGCATAGGTCGGGAAAGCAGTTTGTAGGGAGTACACTATTTTTAATAAAACCCCACTTCCGTACCCCACGTCTGTGGTCTGGTAGTAAAGAGTTGCTAAAGTATTTTAAATATGATAGTAGTACCTTTTCATAGCTGAAAGTGACTTTAGCGTGGTTTAACCTCTCGATGACAGCTCCATGTATGCATTATTTTACAAAAATATGACGTGTGTGCTCAAACAAGGTTATACTGTAGTCAAAAAAACTGATAGGAATGGAGCTATATCGATAAATATAACACGATAACAGACCTGGCTTTTTTTACAAATTGTAAGAAACTTAACTACTGCTGAATGCTTTAATATAAATTTACTTACAAATATAAGAAGAAACTTCTTAGCATTCCATGGATTCACCGTGCGGGTGCCGGGTTTAACGCGTTGTAGGAAAAGAGCTTTGAGCAGCGCTTGGGACTTGCAACCCACTATCGGGGCTTCTCCTACTACCTTACCAAAAGCGAAACGTTTTCACTAATGCCGCTTTATTACAAGATATTACACGTATTAATTCTTGATTGATAATGCCAACTTCACTAAAATTTTCGCAGCTGTTGTAAAATAAGCACGTTCTCGACGGTGAAAAGACACATTTATTTTTATTCAAATCAAAATCTGATGAATCATTATTGTAATTAATATATGCGGTATCATATCGATATCATTATTTATTCGGTCCAACACTAAAACTATCAAATTCGATAAGAAACGTTTGGTACAAATCTGGAGAATATGTTGAATGCTGAAGATTTCACAACATAAAGAGCTCTATCAAATGATTATTAAATAATTACATAATATATACTTTAATAAAACATATAAACATGAACACGTCTGGACTAAAACTCCTAAATGCTTCATACAACTTATTAAGTTGTTATCATCTCATCTCATCCATGAAATTATTAAAATGTCACAATTTTGCAGACAATTTTGCTAAACTATATAATATAATGGTAGAATTGAATGTCTGTACGAGTATTTTTTCCAAAGGGCCTCACCAGGTTTCCATGTGAAACTGCACTAGTGTCTTTGTTGACATCGATCGGTGCATGATTTTGGTTGCTAGTTGTTGAAAATAATTTTTGGCGAATTATTAAGCCCCTACGTTTATTCGTTTTTGTAAAAAGGGGTTGCAACTCCTAACTTTAAAATTGTTTTTCTGCGAAACTATAATAGATATTTTAATTTTACCAAAGCGATGTGGAAGCTATTGATTAGAATTACAATTTAATTTTTTTTTCATAATTTTATAAGGTAATAGGATAAAATCGGGTTCAGATTTTGCTGACACTATAATTGACTATATGAGAGAACGCGAAACAACAAAATACGTTACAAAATCTAATTGAAGCAAAAAATATTACTCGTCGCAAAAAGACCTTTTACAACACTGTCCCTCGTCGACTTTCCAGAATTAACTGAAAATGATCTTACAATACTCTTTACAAAAACATATCAAATGTCATAAGCGGTATGTTATCTCGCTGAGCTGCTGGACGATGATAATAACGTTATTAATATTGAATATTTAAAAGAAAACATCAATATAATAAGGATTAAAGTTCGTTCTCGATATATAAATAGCAAGACATATCAATGTTTTATTGAATATAAACCAAATATTAACAACTATAAGGGCATAAAGAGATGCACCTATGATTTTGCTAAAGGAAATAGGACTGTGGGTTGTGGCTCACATGTAGCATCGATAATTTATTATTTGTCATATGCCTATGATGAAGGTTGAATTATATCAATATTTTGACATGAGAAATAAAAGTTATTAGTGATTTATGACAAATGTTGGTTTTTTTACAATTTTAGTGACTTTTATTAGATTGCCCGAAATAAACTATGTGTTAACCTACATCGAATTTTAAATATGTTCCACCCGTCCATTGAATCACTAATTATATAATTTTTTTTTATTTGGTGTAGCCAAAAAATAACCAACCACCCTGTCAAACTTTTTGTTGCTGTCTTATAATTGTTTGGAAAATTATGAAAAAGATATAAGATGTAATTCTAATCAATAACTTGCACATCGCTTTGGTAATTCAAATATCTACTATAGTTTCACAGAAAAACGATTTTAAAGTTAGGGGTTGCAACACCTTTTTTGCAGAAATAAGTAAACGTAGGAGCTTAATAATTGGCCAAGAATTATTTTCAACAACTAGCAATAAAATGCAGACACCGATGTCAACAAAGACACTAGTGTAGATTTCAAATGGAAACCCGGTGAGGCCCTTTTTAAATTATTTATTGTATTTAGTAGGTACTGTATGTTAGCTACATTGGGCCTGGGAAAAATTTATATACAACTCTTTATGCAGACTGAATAACCTGATGCAAAACTACAAAAGCTTAACTCTAAAATTATAATTAATTGTAAATTCTCAAAGGTCAAACGTTAAAAGCAACATTACAGCAATGCAACTGCGCGCACCAACTAGTCAAAATACAATGATAAAGCTTATTTTTTATAGACATCTGTTCTATTTATGTTTTTTTTATCTTTTTTATCGGGGATGCTGACTAACTACCAAGTATTTGAAAGATGATTTAAAATATTTTGAGTTAGTACTGAGAGTACCGGCAGCACGATGTTACGAGTACTTCTGTGCAGGTAAATCATTTCACGCCTAAATTAAAGTGCGTCTTAGTGTTTTTTTAAATAATAAACTTTATTAAAGTAAGTCTAATCTTACATAGATTTAGTATGAAATATTTAAATCTTTTAAATTGTATTGGCATATTTATATTTCATAATCTTTTGTTCACGGCGTTAAGTTCCGCAATTCGACACGTGAAATGTTTTGTGTACTTATGATTGGATTTCATAGGGTTTGGTATACTGTTAAAAATGCTCTACATAGTTAAATCCGTGTCCGTAGCAAGGGAGAAGTGCAATCTTGTTCTATGGAGTTTTATACCTTTATCAAAAATTTTTAGTGTAACAAATTCGAGGAACATTTTTTTTAATCCCTCATGGAAACAAGATTTCTGCGTTTTTCATATTCTCAGATTTATTCTTAAGACATGATGTCTAACAGATGGATATCTGAAACTCTTCTAAAAATATCCTCGTTGCAGGCTTTACCCTACTCAAAATAACTCTTGTTATTGCCACTTACGACTTTCAGATCCCCTTGCCCATAATAAAATGCGTTTGTTTATGTATTGGCGGATAAAATCTATCAACCTATCATTTGAAAATATGCCAAAATATAATTTACTTTAAGTCAACTGTTAGTCAAACAAAACAATCATTATAATTAATGGTTATTAAATTCAATATTAATACACAAAAGTTACACTTTTATGGGTCTTATATATCATTTTTATATAAATATTTAGATTTTATATATATTATTTTTCTTTAGTATATAATAACACGTAGGTCTTACTTTGTTAGAGCATAGATATATTAATTTAAAAACATCAAGTAGAGTTTAGGAGACCTTGTATTTAATCAAAAACCTCTAAATATATCTAGTTATCATTGAAATAATCGGTATATTGTATCGTTTGAGAAAGATTTTATCTCGCAAGATCAAGGGCGGAACTTTGTGCATAAAAAAATATATGTATAAGACATACACGTATTTATAATATGTTTAGTAAATATTTAAATTTCAATTATTAATTTCAGTGTAATACTGGCTTTATCCTGCAAGGATGTACACTCAAAATGCTCAGCAAGAAAATTTCCCAAAGGCTTCCAATTTGGAGCTTCCACGGCAGCTTATCAAATAGAAGGTGCTTGGAATGAGGACGGTAAGTGTTTTTATAGGATTCTATTTCTTAAATGGAAAAATGTACAATTTATAAAATAAAAAATATGCATAAAAAGAGAATTATACATAGGTATTTCTTTGTATTCTTGTTTATAGATAGCTAAGGTTATATAGAAACGTAAACAGAAAGATATATATCTGTATTTATGTCTGTGACTATGTCAAGACCAAGAACGCTAGGAGGTATCGAGTTACAATAAATATTAACAACATTACTTAAACCTAATTTTTAGACAAGGGCCTATCTATATGGGATGTCGCAACACATAAGGAACCATCTCCCATATACGATAAGAGCACTGGAGACGTCGCTGCTGACTCCTACCATTTGTACAAGCGAGATGTAGAAATGATGAAAGAACTGGGCTTGGACTACTATCGGTTTTCTGTGGCCTGGCCCAGGATAATGCCAGAAGGTTTCCCGAATAAAATTAATCAAGCTGGTATAGATTATTACAATAATTTGATAAATGAAATGCTTAAGAAAGGTGTCCAACCTTTCCTTACCATGTACCATTGGGACTTACCAGAAAATCTGCAAAAATTGGGAGGCTGGGCAAATCCTGCTATTGTCGACTGGTTTGCAGATTACGCCAAAGTTTTGTACGATAATTTTGGGGATAGAGTTAAATATTGGATGACTATGAATGAACCAAAACAAGTTTGCTATGAAGGTTATGGATCAGATCAAAAAGCACCATTACTAAACATGACAGGTATTGGTGAATATTTATGTGCTAAGAACCTTTTAATGGCTCACGCAAAGGCGTATCATTTATATGACCAACAGTATAGAAAGAAGCAGCGTGGTCGGATCGGTATATCCCTAAGTTGTTCTTGGTCCGAGCCAAAATCTGATTCTGCTGAAGATCAGCAAGCTGCGATTGACGCTATACAATTTGATGTAAGTATTGAATAATAATAAAGATTTTGGGTAGGTCTTAGGAAATCAAGTGTTACGACGCTCCGTCCCTTAATTACTACTTTTAAGACATTGTGTGTTGAGTGACGGAACTTAACGCCGCGTATTGTCTTGTTACCAGAACAATCGGACGCTCATTCGTTGCGTTTACAGCCCGTCAATGTACTACAGGCCATCCTGACTTAAGTTAATATTTATAAAATATTAATCAATTTTATAAAGAAATATTTCCTCGCTCTGGTAAAACGTGATTCTATTCATTTATTTTATGTGTTTACTTTGAAGTAAAGTTATATTCTAAAACAATTATTTGTTTCAGTTTGGTCAGTACGCTAATCCAATATTCTCTAAGGAAGGCGACTTCCCAAAAGAACTTAAAGACAGAGTTGCTGCCAAAAGTCGTGAACAAGGTTTTCCCAGATCCAGATTACCAATTCTTTCACCGTCCGAAATAAAATTTATAAGAGGCAGTGCTGATTTCTTTGGACTCAATTCATATTTTACTAGATTAGCTTATAGAGACCGAACTGTCGAGGGAATGTTCCCTGTACCTTCTTACAGAGATGACTTGGGTATTCTTGTTACCAAAGACGAAGCTTGGCCTCAAGCCGAGTCCGACTGGTTACAGGTAGTTGAACAATTTTATTTTAATATACTTATAGATAATCCTTTCGTAAATTTAACAGTGTAACTAATAATATTAATTTTGTTGCATTTTGAAAAAAAATTTACGCGGATATTCGATATTGAGATACTGTAAGGATAGGCTATATTCTAGAATACAGAATATTGTAAGCGTAGAATTTGCTATCATTATATAAGTTCGTATTATAAAGTATTATAATAATACCTAAATACGTCGTAATTGTATAACTTAACAACATTTGTATTAGCTCGAATGTTTTTGGGTGAAAAATCTGTTTTGTTCTTGGTTATAAAAATTTTATTTTTTTTTTATTTAACGCAGGATGTGCCTTGGGGTTTCAAAAAACTTCTGTTGAAAATAAAGGAGTTGTACGACAATCCACCTTTATATGTGACTGAGAACGGCTGGTCCACCGCCGGAGGACTTGAAGATGATAGTAGGATTCGTTTTTTGAGAAGTCATCTCTCTGCCGTACTAGATGCTATAGACGAAGGTTGCAATATTAAAGGTTACACTTACTGGAGTTTGATGGATAATTTCGAATGGCTCCAAGGATATAGGTAAAACTTATTAATTTAATTTATACTCAAAAATAATTGATATATATAAAAATAATCGATTTTTATAAAAAAAATTATGCTAACCTATTATTGTAATACCCAAGAACAACTGTTTTCTCACAAAATGTGGAAACCATTTAGAAATAAATATATATTATATAATATTTATTTTACAGCGAAAGATTTGGTCTGTATGAAGTAGATTTCACAAACCCTGACCGACCCAGAACTCCCAGGAAGTCAGCATACGTCTACAAAGAGATCATTAAGACAAAATGCCTAGATCTTGATTTTGAGGCCAAGAAATTTTACGAAGATATCGAGAAAAATGGAAACAAGTTGAAATTATAAATACTGTTAAAGTTTTTATTGAAGTTTAAAGTTAATTATTGATATTATTAGTTTTGTAAATTTTTATAAGTTACTATTTTTTTTATTGAACTTTTTATTTATTGAAATTTAATAATAAGTTGAAAAAATGATTAGAATTTAATTGTGAAGGGTACAAGGATATTGTATATACGAGACAAATGATTGTCGCTAGTATAATAAGTATAATTATGCAAATAAAACAATAAAACTGCTACAATTTTTAACAGTGAGTTATGATTTAATTGAGCTATTTAATATTTTGGTCTTCAAAATTTTTGAACTATTTATGTATCTACATTACAGAAACGCTTATTACCTTTTTTTGATCTACACAAATAGGCTATAGCGGTGTTTTTAAATTCTTTCCACTTGCTACGGTGGCGCCACTTTAATTTGTTCTCTTAAAAAGATCCTTTTTAATATATAGGGTTGGTACTCCTTACTTTTATGCAAAATAAATACAAAGTCGATGGCACCGGCACAATAATTCCAAACACAGATAACTTTTGCTACTTTATTAATTTTATATTTTTAACGTGTTTTAAAATTTACCGTCTTAACCTACATGGCTTTTTTATTTTAGTATAATAATGGAACTGATAATATTAAGGTAAGAGAGTATAAAGAATCGATTTTTATACTTTTTTTGTAAAACAAATAAATCTAGCTAAGTGTATTAAATTAAAACACGACTGCACGTGGTGATTGTGAATTCCTGATCATTTAGCTACACGCTTTATCACGTATATATCTCGCAGGATTCCTTGCACTTTGTAATCGATGGTCCTAGGTTCGATGCCTATCGAAATAGTAATCACATAACAGGTACAAATAATAAATACACATATTAACCAAATCGTTATTTTTTATTTGTAGCCTATTATTACTTTGCTGTAAAGAAACGTCAACAGATAATAATATTAGGAAATTCCCTGAAGGGTTTCTATTTGGCGCATCTACTGCTGCATTTCAAAATGAAGGAGCTTGGGACGAAGATGGTGAGAATCAACTAGCGCTTTTCAAAATCTTATAATAATCTCTTATAATAATGATAATACTTTATACAAACCACAGCCACAAAAAAAGATAACTTTTGAAACAATATTTCTTTAATAAATAATGTGCTATGTCGGCCTTATCGCTGTAATCGGCAACTTACAGGCAATCATTATATTTATTGAAATTAAATCTATGGAAAAACCAGAAAGGTGTAAAAAATATTGCGTTACAATTACTCATTTTTTTGTTATTTTTATTTAATATACTGGACATACATACACAGTGTGTATGTGTGGATTACACACATACAAACATATACACACAAAAACACATATATACATAAGAAACTTACATATACATACAAACATATAAAGTTATATATTATACACTTACATAGATATACGTAGAAGTCGGTATTCATTAAATAACGCTATCGAAAGGATATCCTACATTATACATTATTTGTTTATCAATAAACTACCAGATTTAATATTCGTTCAAATATTTACAGTACTCATTAATGTTAGATTTTTTTATTGTGAACAACATAACAAAAATACATCGGTCAAGCGCGAGTATTTAATTAAAATTATTTTTGTAATATTTATATTCTGTGATGTATAAATTTCGAAGATAAACATTTCTTGTTTTTAAGTTCTAACTTATTATCAGATTTTTTAGCACTCGATTAACGGGAATTACTCTGTAGGGTTCGATTTTCACGGCAATTTCGTATAAAAATTAGATTGTGTCGACTTAGAAGTTTGATTTTTGTTATGCTTAAGAAGTCATCATCCTAGATATTTCATATAGTTCCAAATTGATTATTCCTTGGAGAGAATGGACTTAATATACGCACAGATATAGAGATCAAAGTTATATTATAAAGGCTTAGTTCTTATTTGTGCTTGAAACTCTAAAAACAAATTATATACCTTATTTACAGGTAAAGGTCCTTCGATATGGGATGTTGCTACTCATTCACCTGCTGCAGTAATCGATGGCAGTACTGCTGATATTGCATCCGATTCTTACCATCTATATAAACGCGATGTAGAAATGATGAAAGAATTGGGCTTAGATTTCTATCGCTTCTCGATCTCATGGCCTCGGATTCTTCCTAATGGATTTATTAACAATATAAATCAAGCTGGCATTAATTATTATAACAATTTAATAGACGAAATGCTTAAGAACGGCATAGTACCATTCGTTACAATGTATCACTGGGATTTACCTGATGGATTGCAAAAATTGGGCGGCTGGACAAACCCAGCTATTGTGGATTGGTTTGAAGATTATGCTAAGGTGTTATTCGATAATTTTGGCGATAGAGTTAAACATTGGATCACTATTAACGAGCCAAAACAGATTTGTTATGAAGGTTATGGAACTCGCAGCAAAGCACCTCAATTAAATATGGGGCCAATAGCTACGTACCTATGTGCCAAGAATATTTTATTAGCACACGCTAAAGTGTTTCATTTATATGACAAACAGTACAGGAATACACAACACGGATTGATCGGTATATCTCTAAGTTTCACTTGGATCGAGCCATCTTCAGATTCTCAGGAGGATCAAGAGATTGCATCTTATATTCGACAAGCCTATGTAAGTTTATCAAAATTATGACTTTTTTTGTCTACTGAATAATTGAAAATTGTAATTGAATTTTCTATATATTTTATTCCTGCAGTGGGGAATGTATATCAGTCCAATTTTTTCAAAACATGGCGATTTTCCAATCGAACTGAAAAATGATATAGCTAAAAAAAGCTCAGCACAGGGCTTTCGTAGATCAGTGCTGCCAACCTTTTCGCAAGAGGAAGTAGAATATATAAAAGGATCGTCAGATTTCTTTGGTTTGAACACATATACAACAAATATAGCACAACGAAAAATAAAGCAAAAAGGCAGACATAATATGACTTCAAATTATAATCTAGTTTCAAATATACAATTGGTTAAGAATGCTTCTTGGCCACAAGCGTACTCATCTTGGTTACAGGTAATCAGATTATTTATTTTGTTAAGGCCATATTTAAATATTTTTTTATACCTACACTCTTTATCCCGCTCATAGGAGGGTAGGCAGAGGGAACTGCAGGAACAGTTGGAACCTAGTGTTGAGTCACTCCGTTTCCGCTTTCTGTCTTTTTCGAGACATTGTATGTGGAGTGGTGGAACTCAACGCTGCGTTTTGCCTAGTTACGATAACGAAGACTATGGAAATGAAAAATCCATCTTCCCCGAGTGGGAATCGAACCCACTATCCGTTGCGTTTGCCGACAGATTTTACTCCTCTGAGTGTAAACGCGACAGTTAGTGGATTCGATTCTATTTTAACTAAACAATTTCAACAGGAAGTACCTTGGGGTTTCAAAAAAGTTTTACTAGAAATCAAAAAGCTATATAACAATCCATTAATATATGTAACAGAAAATGGTTGGTCTACGTCCGGAGGATTAATTGATGATGACAGAATTCATTATATGAGGAGTTATCTCAGCGCTTTATTGGACGCTGTTGATGAAGGCTGTAATATCAAAGGTTACACAGTTTTCAGTTTAATGGATAACTTTGAATGGTTTAGAGGATATACGTAAGTATTTTTATCTTCTCCTTACCTAACCTAGATCATTCTCACTCTTGATCACTATTATCATTTAGTTCTCAATCTTCTACATGTTTCAGAAATCTTTGTTTTAAAAAAAAAATAACTATATCATATGGCCAACGCCCGCAACTTTATAAGCGTGAACTTTATGATCATAACTACGCCATTTTGCAATTGATTTTGTCTATTTACGGATATTTATCTTATTTTTTTATACTTTAACTAATCTGTATCAAGTTATGCAGATTTTTTATTTTTTACAATTAATTTAATTAAATTATTAATGAAAAAAATAACGGGGACGGAGAAAGCAGGGACTAAACAACAGAGTGTCTTAACACTCGGTTCCCACTGTCCCTACAGTTCCCTCTGCTTACCCTGCCATGTGCGGGATAAAGCGTGAAGCTAAAACAAAATTACCTTTATACTGAATGACTTTTAGTACGACGCTGTTTATTTATTTCGTGTGTACACTTTAGAAGATGTTTTATGAGATATTCTAGCACCCTTTAACTAAAGAGTCATTTATTTATCTCTTGTAACTAACTTTGATGTTCTCTGACCTAAAAACTATACAACAAGAAAAATTAAAATCCGCCAACAGATGCCAAATCTACGTACTTATTAGTGATTTGACATTAAATTTGCAAAAATTTTTTTAAAAAAATATTTAACGTCATGTCACAATTTTTACTGCTTTATAATTTTGCAATTATGTTGTCTCTAATGGAAAATTAAATATCATGCCTACTGAACAAAAATCAAGCTCACCATCGCCGGTTTATATACTATTAAATTATTATTTTTTTCTTTTTTAGTGTCAAATTTGGTTTGTACGAAGTCAACTTTATTAACCCCAATCGGACAAGAGTGCCCAGAAAATCTGCTTTTGTATACAAAGAAATTATTAAAACGAAAAAGTTAGATCTCTATTATGATTTAAATATTACATTAAACAAAAATTAAAATTATATAATTTGATTTTTATAAAATGTTTACATATTTTAAGTTTTATTGTGTTTAATAAGCTGAAGTTTCTTTTAAAAGATTTATTATGACCTCTATGAAAAAAAATAAGTTTAAATATACGAATTTTATTAAATTCTATATTATCTTGCGTGTTTATTTATTTATTAAATATTAATTATTATAAATGATGAATATAAGCCCCTATTGAATGAGTGCTTAGACTAGTAAATCTATTGACGTTAAGAAAAATGGTTCAGACGTTAATGTCAATTTTTTGAAATAATTTCTACCCAGATAAGATTATACAATATCAATAAAATAAGATGATATAAATATTAGTAGTTTCCAGAACATGTTTATTTAATTTTTAAATTAAAACTATTTTTAATAATGTAACATAACATAACTAAGAAAAAATCGATTTTTTTAATTGTAAAAAGGTTCATCCCTAACGTCAATATTGGTTTGTTTATGTGTCACATGCCACTTTCTAAACGTTCACGCTTCTAATTTTCATTATTTAATGGAAAATGTGTGATTTAAACGACAATCCCATTAAGTTGAGTGTTAAGTGGAATGGAAAGGAATATGAAATACCAGAATTATCTCCTTCAGATTCGGTAGCGATGTTAAAAATCGCAATCGAAAATGCTACTGGAGTTCGACCGGAAAGACAAAAACTTCTCAATGTTAAGTTTCAGGGTAAATAATTAAAGCATATCTTATATTTTAATTAAACAAAAAATATTTTTACGTAGGATGAAAATAAGTGGAGATAAATGAGAGAGAATAATATAAGTAATAATAAACAATGGAAACTTTAGATACCTGCATTTCAAATAATAAAAACAGTAATAACTAAGGAAGTCCCTTTTAAGAGATAAATCAACAACTAGTATTTTTGTTATCATAATTTAAATAATATTATTTTTGCACATGATCTATAGATTAACAATATATTATTATTTTTATTAATATAATTATTATAAGCAAGTTTATTAGTTACCATTTTATAACAAAGACGATTGTATTTAATTTTAAATTTCAATTAATATGATTTTAAATAATATAAGGTAAAGCGGCAATGGACAATTGCACTTTGTCAGTTTTGAATCTCAAGCCAAATCTTAAGATAATGATGATGGGTTCATTAGAAGAAGCTATAGAAGGTGCTAGAACAAAACCAGATGTTGGTGATGAAGTAATTAATGATTTAGATATTGAAGAAGAAGAAGTTGATGTAGAAAATCAAGAGGTAATCCTAGATATAATGGCTAAAACAAATTACATGAAATTTATTTTATTATACAATTCATTTTGTATATTTGGTTTCCTATTTAAAGTAACTAGTATATATATTTATAATTATGTATCATTACATGCAGTCTAAAGTCTTATATTAGAAACAATTTTTACTTTTGTACTTTTCATGAAACACTATATATTTCTATATTCTTTGTTTCAACATATATTTCTTTATAATGTGAATATAAAGAGTAACAAGTATGAACATTATTTCAGATATATCTAACAAAAATTAATAAACGAGTTAAAGATTATAAAATAAATCTTTTAAATGAGCCGCGTCCAGGCAAGAAGCTGCTTGTTCTAGATATAGACTACACACTCTTTGACCATAGATCTGTAGCAGAAACTGGTAATGCTAAAATGTTTACCTTATTTATTAAAATACTAATGGAAAAATAGAAACTTACACATATCAGTTTTTTTTTAGCTTCACACTTTATCCCAAATATGGCAGGGTAGGCAGAGGGAACTGCAGGAACCATACGAACCTAGTGTTAAAGCCCTTAGTCCCTTAGTCCCTGCTTTTTTTTGGTCCCCGCTTTCCGCCTTTTTCGAGGCATTGCGTGTGGCGGAACTCAACGACACGCTTTGCCTAGTTGCCAGAGCGAAGAAAATGGAAAATAGAAAAATCCTCAAGTGGGAATCAAACCCAGAAACCGTCGCGTTTACAGGCAGACGCTTACGCCTCTGCGCCACAACGGTCCACACATATCAGTATTTCTTCAAATTGTTTGTTTCATAGTAGCTTGATGTAAAGGAAATGTACTTTTATTATAAATTAATCATAAAGTTTATATTTATTTATTTAAAATATTATCACTTACAGGATATGAGTTAATGCGCCCATTTCTTCATGAATTCCTAACAACTGCATATGAAGACTATGATATTGTTATTTGGTCGGCAACGGGAATGAAGTGGATAGAAGAGAAAATGAGGTTACTCGGAGTTTCAACACATCCTGATTACAAAATCATGTTCTATTTAGATTATTTAGCAATGATCACTGTGCATACAGCCAAATATGGGACCATTGATGTAAGTATGCAATCAAAATAACCCTATAAAAATATTATTTTTCTACAATAACCCAATATATTACAATAATTCACATTTCTTGTGTATGACAACCACAACTCTTTTTCGATAAAAAGAATTAATTGTTATTTGACATTGAAAAAACTTAATGTTTTGCTGACACTATCCAAAGCCAAATATGTCAGTTAGGAGAGTAACTTTATTTATTAGAGTTACTTAAGAATTATTTCTGCAGGGACCGTGGGAACCTAGTGTTAAGATACTCCGTTGCTTAGTCTGCTTTCTCGTCCCCGCTTTCCGCCTTTTTCGATGCATTGCGTGTTGAGTGGCAGAACTCAATGTATAATTAAGGTAAAAGCACCAATGGTGAAGAGTGTGCCAAAAGATGACACTTTCAACAATTAAGTTCAATATTAAGAATATTTTTACTTGCATGTCAGAATTATTAGTACCAGAAAATGGTTGCTTCACCTGTTAATCAAATAGCACAACCATAACAACGGTCTTTTGCTTAAAAAGTTAAAATAGCATCAATTATTGCGAGCAATGTGACGAAGTCACGCTTTTAGCCATTTCTTATGACTTTAGCTAAGGACGCCGCAACGATACAAGTGATTTAAATTAATTTTATAAAGATATTGCTTTGTTATTTGTTATATGTTGTATTGCTATTTACATTTTCTAAATATTAGATATTATTTTTCTAAAAAATCATAAGTGTCTACTATTGGTTCCGAAAATAGTCAGATTACCCTAAAGATGACATGCAAGTCTACTTTTGGTGCAGTAACGAAACCTATTCCTAAGCGTAGGTTTATGCAATTATCAACACTATCTACAACAATATAAGTAACTACTGTTAAAATTGTGACAATATTAAAACACTCCAATAGTAAACAGGGTGTCAACTTTTGGGGTATGTTTTTTGGTGGTCGGATATTTCAAGGTGCCACCTATAAAAGGCCAGAAGTTCAAAATCAAAGGAACTGGAACATGACTAAAATTTTATTCTTATAAAACTTTTGATACTTAGTCAAGGATTTCAGTTAATGCTAATAAAAAGAATTTTATAATATTCGGTTATGTCATGTTAAGCTTATTTTATAATATATTTGATGATTATTATATTCAGGCTTGCATGTCCACTATTGGTACAAATAAGTGTCAACTATTGGTGTTTTGATTTATGAATGTGTCATCTTTAGGGTCATTTAACTTAATTAATAAAAATGGAATTTTTGTTTTAATTTACGTTGATTCGGCGGGTTTTTACTTTAAAATATACTTTTGTACAAAACAAGGTGTAATTAAATTTTTTGTTTCTTTTGTATTTCTTTTCCAATAAAAAAATATTTTTGTTTAAATGTTGTGTCATCCCTATAGTGTCTACCATTGGTGCTTTTACTTTACTTTACTTTACTAATTAATTAACGTAGAATTACTTTAGAATATTATTTAAGAAACAATATCTGAATGGAATCTGAATGTTGCTGGGATATATTGCACTATAAAATGAGAATGCCTAGAATCAATTAGCCTTTAGTAATTGCTTTATTAATTTTAATTTTTCAATGTAGAACAATCTAGAGACATAAGTTTTATAAAAGGTTACCCTGTTATATGTGGATAGTTAATTTGAATAAATAAATTGACTGTAAATAAATCATAATAATATTATATATTTAATAGGTAAAACCTCTTGGGGTAATATGGGGTAAGTACCCTCAATATAGTTCAAAAAACACAATAATGTTTGACGATATCAGAAGAAACTTCATCATGAATCCTAAAAGTGGTTTGAAAATAAGACCATTTAGGCAAGCGCATTTAAACCGGGAGAGGGATAGAGAGTTATTACACTTATCAGCTTATTTAAAAGACATTGCAACATATTGTGATGATTTTGATTCACTCAATCATAAAAGATGGGAAAAATATAAGCCAGATAAGAGAACACATCACGCTGGAAGTAAAAGAAAGGCAGAAGATGCTCCTTCACAACCAAAAGATTAATAATTGCATAGTAATTTTTATTAATTAATATTCATTAGGGCTCTTATTAAATGATGCTAACAGAAAACTTTTCTTTAGTAATAAAATTATATATATTTATAAATAATTGATAATTATTTAATGTTTCATTTAATATTAAAAAAATAGGCTATTTTTTTTTAAGTTAATGAGAGCTCTGTTAATAAAAACGAAATTATTAAGCAATAATGCTTATCACTTAAAGACTGGAAAAGACTTTTATTCACAAAATAAAAATAGAGAATACATACAATAATAAACGTTAATAATAATAATTCCATTTTTACCTATACTTACTTTTGCATTTGTCAATATTATTATTATATTCCTTAGATTTTCAATTTTTTTTTATCATTTTTTTATTTAAAAAGCAATAACTTAATTGTTGAAATAGACTTTCTTGAAATATTCTTAATTATTCTGTAAATGAAAGGTATAAAATATTAAAACTATTTAAAACTTTTTACTTATTTACCATTACAAATTTGTATTATGCCAGTGTTAATAGTTTTAAGTGTTAGTAAATATTAGCTCAGTTAACCATTATTATTCAAAACAAACTTTTTACGTCTCTATACTGTTTCCATGTGTCATTCACGTTTTTTTATTTAACTTAAATTTATGAAAAAACCAAAGATTTCATCTTTGGTTATTTATAATTAATGCTAAAAATATTCACATTTAATAAATATTACATGAACATTAGACCTTATTTTTTATTATCATGTTCTCCCAACTTTTTTACTAACATAGATCTTCCACATATTCATTAAACTATATTTAATTAACCTTTTTCAAAAATTTATTATATATTATTTTATTATATATTAATATTTTTATTCGATATACAATGTTTTTGTTAATTGTTAAAACTGCCAGGTAATTTTATTGTGGATTCTGAAATTAATTTTTTTCGTTAGCAAACAAAATGGCTTCTGGTAATTCATAAAATGAATCGTTTAATTAGTGAACAAAACAACCTTTCGCATTTTATTAAAAACTCATTTTAAAAATTAAATGGAAATTGAAATTTTTAACACGTGATTTATTTTAATATAACTTTTAAGTATCGTTTTAAAAATAGCACCAACATTAGTGTGTATAGTGCCTTGAAAGTCTGTGTAGAATTTGAAATTTGATCAAAATACATGTCAGAATAAACAAGCATTTAATAACATTTCTTTGTAATTTAGATTTATAGTCATCTAGAAATGTAGTTTATTATGGAGAAGATAAAACTCATGTATAATTTATTGAGAAAAATAAATAGAAACGTCTATTCTTTCTTCTATTATGCTTCTATTTGCGTTGTTTTATTTATTAAATTATTACCCTTTACTCCTATATTTTTGTTACCAGGTATTTTAAAATATTATTTATATATTTAATTGACTTAATGTTATTGAGTACTATTAGGACTATTGTTTTGAATTTTATAATCAATGTAAATTAATTGCCGATAATATTTTTATTTATAGCTTAAATCAATATAAAGAGTGAAACGTAAAATTTTTGTTTTAATGAAATCAAGCATATATTTATTGCATGTATTAATAGTATACATTTATATGTGTATATTTCTATCATTTTATTTTAAAAATCTTTTTTTCTTTTTAATTATATTTTTTTATCTGTTAAAGTTTCACAGTAGAATAAAATCTTAGTTTAAATGTTTATCAGTTTTTTATCTCAGTTTATTTATTGTAATGTGCATTAAAAAATATTCCATTCCAAATAAATATTTTAGCGTCAAAGCATTCATTTTCAAATAACAAAAAGAGCTTATAGATATTATATCAGAGTTTAATAAGAAAATGTAAATACAATTGTTACTAACTTAAAGTAGTTTTACAATTTGTCTTAAATAGTACAACATAAATATAAGGTGTTTAAAAAGTAATTCGCACTGGTAACACTATTGAAATACTATATAGTGACATAACTTGTAAACTTTATTTCAAAGTTCAGATGTTTATACACTCGCGCAGTTTTAAATGTTAAATCTAATCGAATAAATAAAATTATCACGTCTGTTGTATTTATTTAAGTGATAACATAGCCTGTGTATAAATAGTAGCACGACTTATGAAATATAATTCAAAAGTAAAGCAGTATTTGAAATATAATTCAAAAGTAAAGAAATATAATTCAAAAGTAAAGCAGTATTTGCTTGTTATCTTATTCGTATAGATAAATAATAAGTTTTCACAATAATGTTAGGTAGATAAAATATTCAAAATTTCAACATTTAAACCAAATATAATACAATAAAATGTCGGCAATCACATCGCAACCCCGTCCAAACGAAATGTACAATATAGTACCGACTAACGAAGAAGTAAACATAGATGATAAGGAAGCATCTCTTAGACAAGTTAAAGAAGATGTTAAAAATAAGAAAAAAGAAGAGGAAAACACTGAAGATATTGAAAGTGTTATAGAAACTTGTTGCTGTCCGGATCCTTGTTGGTTTTTGGAGTTTTCAAATTCATGTTTTGAAAGTATTGCTAGTTGTATTCATACTTGCTGTGAGGATTCTTCTAATGACAACATTGTTGATGGCAGTGGAGGCAATGATAACTGTGATGTAGACTGTGGTGACTGTTTTTGTAACAGCCATGACGATTAAGTAGAGAATGCATGAATTATTGTTTAAGAATGTATGAGATATAATATTTTTGACGGTTTCATATATATTACAATTATTTACAATCAATCAAAGATTGTGAATTGAAAGTTTTTAATAAAAATAATTAATTATTAATTACATATTGTAATATATGTATTTAGCAAATGACTATTTCTGTAATGAACTATCAAAATGACTATAATAAACCTACTCTTTATGTTGTACGTTTAAAAGTGTAGTTATATTGCTGAACAAGTACTTTTAATTTCATGTTCAATACTAGGGCTGTATATAAAATAGAAAACAAAATTTCTATTTTATATACTGTCCTTATAACTTCTAAGGCTGATTGTAATTATACTCACTTAACATATTAACAATATATTTAAGTTTAGTTTTAATCCACACTAAGAAAACACTCGAAGATGACATATAAAAATTTTAATGCAGTGCAATTTGAACCTTTTTCTCTATAAGTATTTTTTCATCCTTGGCAGGGAAAATACATAAAATAATATTCAATATAATAGGATCTTTTTGCCTTTGTACTAAACTATGGGTGCTAATAATGTAATAAGTTTTAAAAAGCATATAAGATGATTGATGCAGTATAATGAAGAACATGTGGCTATGTAGTCAGAGTGCTTGGGCAGATTCAATGAGCCTTCAATCCATTGGCATATAATTTTTTATATCCTTTTATTCAGTATATTTAACATTTTTTAATAAAGTATGTACATTTTAAGTATTATACTGTAGTTATCCACTTGTTTTGTTAACATTATGTATTCTCGAATTTATTACAATTTAAAAAGTAAAACTCATATATAAAGTGCCATTACAACAATTATAAAATAATAAATATAAAATATTTTTTTGATATATTAATAATATACATTTTTAATATTTTTTAATAAATGGTGTTTCTTATAAACTTTGTTTTATTAAAATATATCAACAATATAATATATTTCTGGCACATTGAGATAATATATATTGTATATCATAAACATAGTGGCAGCTTAATTTCCTTAATTTCTTTAGAAACACTTTGTGGATTGGATTGTGTTGTGTTTTGATTGATGATGATGATGATGATTGGATTGTGTTTTGAAATAAAATAATAGATAGAGAAATAATAAAGCAGAAGTGAAAAATAGACAATATACAGTGTTTCGTTACTGAAATGAAATCTTCATATATGATAAGACTAAATGAGGAAACATGACATAAATCATATACAAAGTAATTAGATTGCACAACCATTTTTGACATAATATTTGATTGTTTATATGTGCCCTTTAATCTCCAAAACACAGCAAATGCAATGTTAAAGTGGAAAGATATACCTTCATTTATGAAGCAATGCCACTAATATTTTTGTTTTTTTTAGCTTAACGCTTTATTCCCTTAATAGCAGGATAGCCAAAGTAACCGAAAGAACCTAGTCACTCCGTTCACCGCTTGCCGTCTTTCGAGGCATTGCATGTCGAAAGGCGGAACTCAACGCCGCATTTGCCCAGTTACCAGAGCGAATAAAATGGAAATTAAGTAATCCATTCCCCGAGTTGGAATCGAACCCACAAACTGTCGCGTTTATAGGCAGACTCTCTTAGTCTCTTAGCTTTTCATTATTATTTTACTTTTTGAAGCAGAATCAGCTCTCGTTTCAGCCTCAGAAGCTGCATTTACATTTATGTTCTAAAGGTGGAAATAAAAAAAAAACACTTTGTAACATATCTATATTTTCACATCAATCACAATACAATTTAATGACTAGACACAGATAAATTTTAAAAATACATTAAAATATTGAAGAAGTAACCACTAATGAGTATTATAATAACTTAAAGTAATTAACTATTTCGTTTTACTATCTATAAAATAAACGAGTTTCAACTAATGTAACTGTATAGTAGTATAGAGAAAGATATGATTTTTTAGAGGTACAAAACAAAGGTACACTCTAATTTAATGATTTTTCATATGAATTAGGAATTTGAGGTAGCATTGCGCAGCGGATTAATAGTTTTTGGTGGAGTTTTTTAACTTTATTCGACTGACTAAAAAAACAACAATACCTTTACGTAGAGTTCTGTCACTTTAGAAGCAATGTCTCGTATTTACGTGGAAAGAGAAATGGAATATGGAATTTCTCAACACTTGGTAATGTCTTCTTGTTCTGTAATAAGCAGGATAAAGCGTGAAGCCAAATTGTAAATTGTAATTGGCTAAAAAGTCTTAGGTTCTTATAAAATAAATATGAAATCTATATGCAATGATTACAAATATGAATATATAATTTATTGCCTCAAGTAAGGATCGAACTTGTAACACTGTCGAGGCTTTTGAGTTGTCCTATTGCGACTTAATGGCAAAAATGAGACGAAAAATTGTGTCGAAATATAAATTATTCCTAGAAATTATGCAAAATATATATAAGCGAGATTAAAAAGCTTCTTTACCGTTATAGTAATTTTTAATTATAGTATTTTTTTATTTATAAAAGCCAAAAAATATATACTAAGTATAAGAAATAGCAAAATTTTGACATATCGATTCATCTTTTATCTAAACGTTTTACTATATTTTATAGGAACCACAGACACGAATAACATATTTCATATTCATCTATTAATCTAGTGTTTTATATGAATGTACGTTAACGTTTTTAATGTGATAATGTGATTTGCTTTAGATTACATATACAATATTTCTTCAAAAAAAAAAATCATTAATACTATTTAAATAATAAATTACCTTACAAATAATATTTTAGAGATATGCAATAAGTGCCAGTGTCGGGATCCAAATGACACTATGGTAAATAGAAATACTAAAGTAGAAACTCGATTATCCGGCCCTCGGTTATACGGATTCGCGATTATCCGGACTATAGGTAAAATTAATTAAATATAAGTACCTATAAGCGGCTTACATCAAATGACAATTACCAAATATTTTCAAGCAACTTTCTAAATAAACATTGATTTTCGCTTATAGGTACTAATTGTTTTTAATAAACCTATAACATTATATATACATCGCTCATTACTCGATTGATAATTTTATAAGTACATATGTATGTACTTTCAATTATCCGGATGTCACAATATTAATACAACAATTGGTCCGGTTAATCGAGGTTGTTGCTCTAATAAATACTTAGCGTATGATAACTTAAGCTATTTACGAAATGCGACCAAAAACCCGTTACTTACAAAATTCAAACGAAACTCTACATTTTTATAAAAATATCTATCTAAATTTAACAATTGAACAACTTATCGACATAAATGCTATTACGATAATAATATATAGGGACGTTGAATTCATTTAATAACTTTAAGTTTAAGCATTTTGATATGAATGATTATCTTTATAATTACTAAAAGTATGCAAATTTGAGGGCCCTGATGCCCATATGAATATTCGAGGGCCCCGTGAGGTTAGGAGCCCTAGATTGCCCTTAACCTGTGTAATAGATGTGAACTTTAATATATAATATGATAATATATTTAAGTTGCGTACACTATGTGAATTGGAATGACACATTTTAGTATGTATATATATATATATATATATATATATATATATATATATATATATATATATATATATATATATATATATATATATATATATATATATATATATATATATATGTATATATATATATATATATATATATATATATATATATATATATATATATATATATATATATATATATATATATATATATGAACTATAAAATACTAATCTAAATTTGTTATGCTACATTTTTACTAAATATATATTTTCTACATTTAGTCAATTATTTATTTTATGTATAATAAATACTCAACTTCATATCATTTTCTTTGTATAGCTATGATAATAATAAGTAATTAAGATATATTGAAACAATAAAAGAATAAGTTATTTTACCATGAATTTATACTTGACTCATATATAGACTTATATGTATACTACACTGCATGGGGAGTGTGGTTTTATGAATAATTTTATTGAACACTATAGAGCTCTAGAAAGAATGAATAACTTTAAAACACATAATAACAGACCAATGGGACACACAAAACAAAAAAATAAATATAAAAACAAAAGATTTCTTACTTAGTATGTAAAATACAGATAATAAATACTATTAACACATAAATGTTATTGTATATATTAGTGATATTTACTTATATACATGGTGTTATAATTGAAAGACACTAACTAAAAACATTTCGATATTTCTATTTAAAATATGAAAAGAAGAGGTGCTTTAAAATTTTAATATTTTATAAATTTTTACAAGTCTATGTATTTATATTTAGATGTATAAATAATAAGTGATACTAAAAATAAATAGTTTTAATAAATAAAATGTAAACATATACATTTGATTATTTTTTCAATTAATTTTTAGATAGTAATAGAAAAAGAAACAATACGTACATGTGTTTAATTTGTGTATAAATTTAAAATGAAGAATAAAATAACTACAATTATTACATATGTATAAGCATCTAATCATTGATTTTCAGAGAATTTTACTTAAATTCTTTTGTGTAAGCACAAGTAGTAGTACCTTAACTAATATTTTCTTTTTAACAATACATTTAAACTAAAGACAATACATAAATAGTTTAATGATTGTCTTTTAAAGATTATTGAAAATATTTGATTTGATTTGCTGGATTAAAGAATTCTTAGACATCTGGTAAATTCAAATAGAAGAGGCAATCGAACACTATGTGGTATATTTTAGGAACTTAAGTTTATTAAAGTTAACTACATTTCAAAACTACTCAAAAAGGTAAACTTTTTCAATAGTAGACAGGTGGAGTCAGAAAATAAATTACTTTGAGTATTTTAATCTATAGCCATATTTTTTATCTATATTTTTTAATCTGTGATTTTAACAGAAGAACAGAATTAATTATTAAAATTTATTATCAATTAACGTAAGCTTACCCTGTGTTATTTACACTGGTTAAATTTCCCATAAGTATTATAAGAAACGCGCTAAATTCGATTTAAATTGCCTAAATGAACAAAGAAAAAGTGAAACAGATAAATAAACATTATTTATCTTCCATTATTATTAATTTAATAATAAATAATCTATAAATTTACTATGAAATGTTATTTATATTTTAAACATTATATCTGCTTTAGCTGATATACCTACATTATATACTAAATTCATTTTCATACGCTATTATCCTATACATGTAGATTTTAAAAAAGATTTTTTTTTAAATAAGTTATAGCTTTAACGTTTGAAATATTTAATAAATATTAGATAAAATAAATAAAATTTTTAAAATATATAAAATATTTAATAATTATTAGATATATCATATGAATGACAATAAATCCAGTAAAATTTTTGCAGAGGTTAAAATTTAATTATAAGTATTATTTACTTAAAGCGACAATATATTAAAAAAGAGAGAGATATATATATTTAATATATTATAAAAAGCCAATTTTAAAAAATATTTTGCATTATAATTGACAGCTAAAACTCACGTCAAATATCAAAAAAATTAAATACCTATTTTGTTTTAATTTTTTGCGTGATTTGGGTAGAAAATCTTTGAAATTATTATTTGTATTATTGTATTATTATCCCGGAAAGCGGGGACGGAGAAAGCAGGGACTAAGCAACGGAGTGTCTTAACACTAGGTTCCCTGTGTACAGTCCCTGCAGTTTCCTCTGCCTACCCTGCCTCGTGCGGGATAAAGCGTGAAGCTAAAAAAAAAATTAAAAAATTAAAAAATTAAACGGCGGTAATGCTTTAAAAATCGATATAACATCAAATAATTTTATGTGTAACTATAGAATATATTAATTAAACGAGATATCAATTTTACAATTTTTTTCTAAAATAAAATTTTCTGAAACGATTTAATAAAGTAATTTTTTTATAATGTCACCACCATCAACACTTCCATATTTATAAAGATATTTTCTTATAATGAATATATTAATAATTATTAAGTTTTTAAATTATGCTAGAAAGACTAGAAGCGGTTAAACTTTTAAATTGACTAGATATTAAGTATGAAGATGAACATTTAAGTACAAGTCCCGTATTTGTCAAATATATCTTATTTTTTACCAAAAAAATTTAGATATTAGAGATCTCCTAAAATTCGTCACTTATTTCAAAAATAATTTCAATTCTCAAGAAATTAAATATTAGACGAAGAAAATTTTAAAATATTTATAAATTTCGTTATTTATATGTCAGTTTCTTTAAATATATTATTGTATGGAGATGCATTGAAATGTATGAAGCGTGAATTCGGGGCTTCCCCTTCCGGTTCGGACTCATCCGTCGTCACGTGTTTAGGAGACGTTTCAGAATGGAACTCATGACGGAAATTACCTGGAATATTGTATATTAAAAAAACATTATTGTAGTACGATCATGTAATAATATATATTTATCTAGTAATCCTAAGCTTTTCAAATAATATGAATGCAATATGAACATATATATTTTAATTATAATCGATTTAACGATTAAAACATCGTTACAAGTTTAATAACATCGATTCTGATTCAGTGACGTGAATCGATTAAATACTTTCTAATAAACATTAGGACACACAAAAGCCAAGTCAAAAGGATAAGTGAATACTTACAAGCAAAGCGTCAACAGTGAAATCTGAAACTAAAGTGATGTCTAAATGCGACAAAATGAGCAATATTACTATGCATATAATATTTACATGTAATAATTTAAATTTTATTTTAAAAACATATAACAAAATATTTGTAAAAATGTTTAAAATAATTAAAGAAATAATTCATAAATAAACTAAGCCAATTATGATAGAATATACTAAAAAAATCAGGATTAAAATAATAAATGAACTAAAAAAAAATAAACTGGCCAATGAGGAATATTTATTTTTCGGTCAACATGACATGAATTTTTATTACAAAATATATTTGTGCTATAAAATTGTTGTTACAAAGAAACTTAATAATATTAAACCTTTTTTAAATTTCAAAAAATAAGTAAAATTGATATTTGTTTCAAAAACAAAACTAATTATACATATAAATATGTTTCATTTATGATTTTAAGTAATTTAGATATTTAACTTACTCTATTTATATATATTTTCAATTTTGTTTTGGTTATAAATGCTAGTTTTAATATTATCAGTTTCTCTTCAATATCAATAAAAATTACAATAAAATAGCAGTCTTTAATGTAAAACAAAGCTTTTATGCTACAAAAATGCATCCAAAAACTAAAATAATTTATTATCTTTTTAATTATTTTATTATCTGTGTAAAATAACATCAAAATTAAAGTATCTATTGCCGTTTAAGTTTAAATTCCAAATAATACGTATATTACAATTATTTGTTAATCATTCTGTCGCTTTCGCACATTTCAATATATTTAGTGTTAGAAAAGGACAGCTTTATTCAAGATCCTCTTGAGCAGATGAAGACTAGATTTAAAGACCATTTGGTACAATTTCACTTTAAAAGTTACATCATATATAGAACAGCTTACTACGCTTAAATCTATTATGTACTTCGATTGCATTAGTTGGTTAAATGTCGGTAACAGCCGGCTTTAGACTAGTCAAAATGAAGATATATAGGAGAAATTACCTACATCAACTAAAAAAATAACCTACATTTGTATAATATTGCATGCTTAAATGTAATTAATACTCTAGTAAACATTCATGCGTCATACATTAAGTAAGCGTCAAAATAAAACATAATACACGACCGTATCGTACGAACCATTTTGGTAGACTAAATAATATAAGGTAAGTGCTACAAAAAATACAATACAATAAAAACAAAATTAAAAAAAAAAAAAAAATTAAGTCGTTCGAAATTCAAATTCAGACAAATTCCATAAATAATAAAAAGTATTGGTTATAGTAACAATAATCCAAATGTCAAATTCGAATTTCGAGTGTCACTTTTTTTAAAGAAAAAGCCGAAGGTAGCGTCACATAAATCCAAACATTACGAAGTGCAACAATTCAAGCCACTACATTCACAGTTCACTTTTCGCGCCTTCCGCCTACAGAACCCGTAACATTTCAACGCGAAACAACACAAGCCGCTCTTGGTACCATCCGACTTGCAAGACTCTCTACTGTTCAATCTTTGTAATTCGGGCATTTTTTTATCTTTCACCTTATTTTTCCCACTCAAAAGCATATCGAGTCGAGATTTCAATTGAGACGGTGATACGCTCCTGTCTCTTGTCAATTTATTAATATCAATATTGAGGGAGGAATCGATTATTTCGGTGAAATCGTCCGAATCATTCGAGATATCCGCGTTAGGCGAGTGAGATTCAACACTTTCCGGTGTGTAAGGATCAAGGCATTGCGTGGGACTGAGTAGTGATGTGTCAATATCGTTAACGAATATTCCGTCACAACTCGAATAGTCAGCACTAGTGATTTCAACGAATGGAATGCCAGACATGATTTCGTTTAAAGAGCCAGTTCTAGTGCGTCTAAGTCTTTGGTCATCGGATAGTAATTTATCGGGGTGGCTCGAAGAATATTCTGTGAATTTTAATTTTTTCGTATACAAGTCCGGGTCTGTAGGTAGGCGGGGCAACGTTTGTGGGTAAAATCTAGTTGCGGTGGAAGACAAGCCACAAGGAACACTTTCACAACATTGTACGATACCTCGGTCGCTCTGCAGCATCACACGGAGATAAATCGGCTGTGGAGAAAAATTTATCCTTGATTGGTAGAAGAATGTGTTCGTAATAAATGTGTTAATTAAACCTAGGAATATACTAAGCATGTACAGCGTATTTAAAACACTACCATAATAATTACATCTACTGCTCAAATTACTTTAAAATTGAATGGTAGTTTTTGGTAGAAAATGGTAGAAATTTTAATAACGTACAATCCGACATGCAGTGATAATAAATCAATAAATCAATAAAAATCCAAAGAGTTACTATTATATTTTTAGTAGAAAATGGTAGCATTTTGAAAAAAAATACCTTATGATCTCCCATACAAGCCGCGTCCCCTATAACACCGTATTCGCTTCTACGACGCGTAGGAACATCTACTAGCCTTCTTAGTTCAGCAGAGGCTTCCCCACCTTTGGGAGATCCTTCAGATTGATTTCTGACAAGCTTACGACGACCGGGCGATACTTCAGAATCTGAAACTCTGAAAGAAATTACAATATTTAATATATATTAACTAAATTATATTTTTTTTTATTTCAAACATGGTATCACATTAATGACAGTTGTATTTGGAAATAAGACACAATTATGCTTCGACATACATTACAATTTCAAAAAACGCATAAGAAGTACATTATAACATTTAGAGTTACCAAAAGAAAAAAAATACTTAAATGCAATCAAATGTCAGAAATATTTAACATAGCTTGAGCAAATCATATTCACTTTTTTAGTACTTTTTTTTTACTTTTGACACTGAACAACATCGACATTCCAATAAATTAAAAACAAAAGTTTTTTATTCAAATTTACATAATCTGTGGTGGCAAAATATAAAATAAAAACACAGAGTATGGTTGTAATTAATTATTATCATTTCCGAGCAAATCAGGAGTCACAACAACCAACTTACTGCTTTTTGTATCCAAAAAATTTCCCTTTAAACCTGTAAAATGTGTTTATACCTTTATATAGAATAAGTGTTTTTTATTACTGATATTTTAGTATGGTTAGGTTCTAATACTCCAGGAATTAAGGGTATATGTTATCTACGAATTATTTAATTTATTGGGAACCAATTCGTGGACAATAACATAATATATAAATAAATAAAAAATAATAAATAAATAGATATATTTATAGGAAAAAAAACGTGGACAATAACATAATATATAAATAAATAAAAAATAGTAAATAAATAGACATATTTATTTAAATAAGGTTCTCACAATCAAATAGTGATTGGAGCCTTTTTTTAAGTATGTTGTTGTCTGTACCTGGAGACTCTTGCAGTAATATACAAATAACACTTATGTTTAAATATAAACTTTTTGTTTTAATAATTTTAACTTACAATTAGTACCTATACACTTTTTATTTCTTAAATTTATTTTATTTACTGTTCTTAACAATAATAAACTGAAAGACGAAGGAACTGGAAGTACTGAAAGATGTTAATAGATAGATAGATAGATAAAACTTTATTTGGATCACACCACAACATGAGTAAAAAAAATGACAAAATATTAAAATACAAAAAAGAAAAAAATAAATAAACAAATAACTTATAGCTAACTTACAAAAATGTTTTACATCTATTTTTAGTTAATCTAAAATAAATTATATAAAAATATAGATTCATTACCACAAATCAAGAAAAAAAAAACTAAACTAAAATAAAAATAATAAATTTTGAAGTGGTGTGGTATCCCAAATAATATAAATATTATTATTATTATTATTTTATTTTGTGTATAAACATTGTTTTGTCCTTTGTGTGTTCTCCATTCAACGTGACATTGGCGAAGTGAATTGTGCTCAACAGGCACGCTCGAAACGCCATAAATAAAGAGAAGAAGAAGAAGAACATTCTTTTGTCATTCTTACCTTGAATTAATAGCATGCTGTAAGCTGGTAGGGTCAGCAATACTCTTCCTACTAACATGTATCCCGGGTACACTTAGTGCGTCTAGTTCGGCCATGCTATTTTTCTTCTCTAAAGTTTTATTTGGACTCATCTATTTAAAAGGAATTGAAAATATCATTAATATTTGAGAATATTATCGCAGTGTTGTGGGTTCGATTCCTATATGGGGGAATGAACAATTTTGTTTTATTTATTATTTTAAGTCATTTAAATTTGGGCAGCAAGTGGAAGACGGAGTGTGTTGAGACTATTTTTTCTCTGCCTATCCCGCAATATGTGGTATAAAGCGTGAAGTTACATAAGATTTTTTTTTATAAACATTAAATAATTTAAATATTATTAAAAAGGCGCACCGGACATATATTTAATAAAATAATATATGTATAATTACTTTAAAGCCATTGTGTAGGTTCGACACTTGTATGATTTATTATATTCAAATTATTTTTCTTTTACCAGCTCCGTATTAAAATTAGTTAAGAAGTGTTATAGTTCGTGAAAAACGGAGTGTCTTGACACTAAGTTTACTATAATTATTCTGCTATGCGGGACAAAGGTGATGTTAAATAAATATTTATATACATACATTAGTATGAGACCGTGCTGGTGATGATGATCGAGCTGGACTGCTGTCTGAAGAAGATACTCTTCCACTTCCACTGTCAGAATCTCCTACTGATTTTCTATAAGAGGAAAATATGTACATAAATATATAACTTTAGTGGACTCCCAATAATGCAGCCCCTGCCTAATCCAGCACCACCTATAATCCGATATATCTTTGAATAAAAAAAACCATGAATATTTCGAAGCATCACAATTTCATAAATTCAATATTGATTTTTATTTACAATTCTTGATTATTTATTTCGGTACATATTGCATGTGCATTTCTGTTGAATTTTATAATGAAACGTAATTTTTTTTATAGCTTCACGCTTTATACCGCATATTGCAGGGTAGGCAGAGGGAACTGCAGGAACCGTATGAACCTAGTGTTAAGACACTCCGTTGCTTAGTTCCTGCTTTCTCCGTCCCAACTTTCCGCCTTTTTCGAGGCATTGCGTGTTGACTGGCGGAACTCAACGCCGCGCTTTGCCTAGTTTCCAGAGCGAGGAAAATGGAAAAAGAGAAATCCATCTTCCTCAAGTGGGAATCGAACCCACAAACCGTCGCGTTTACAGGCCGACGCTTACGCCTCTGCGCCCCGACGGCCCTCAACGTAATCTCTATTGTTATTCATTTGCTAAATTAGACATGTATAAATTATGTACGATTTATACGTCAAAGAACATATAAGATATAGAATCGTATCATTGGACATATGTAATTTGTCGAATTACAAGGTAATTTATTTGGACTATGGACTTCCGGACTATGGGGGTCTTTAATTAACAATTTGCAATACATCATAACCTAACCTAACCTAACCTAAGCCCTAAGAAATAACATAGGATATTTTTATTTTTACAAATGAGGGGAAAACAGAGTAAAATATATAGTAAATATTTCAAAATGATGTCCATCTGAGCAAACGAACGGCATTTAGTTTAATAATATCATTATAATGAAAAATGCAACTGTTGGATGCCGGGCAACGTGTTGATTAATAATATAGAATATTTTGATTTTATTGCGTTTATATAATATGCTATATTTATTTTTTGTATTCTATTTTTTATTCTATTTTTTGTATTTTTTATTCGTGTATAGTACATTGTATTCTATTTTTTACTGCACCACCATATTGCCGTCTTCCATACACATTATTCTTCTAACCCAAGGGTTGTCTGGAAGAAATGGCTTATAAGCCATAAGACCGCCTTGTTTCAAAGATATATTTGGCGTGCAATAAAGAGTTAAATAAATAAATAAATTATTCTTGCACAATAATGAGATCTTTAAGTATACAAAAGAGAATTGCAATTGTACAGACTAAAACAAATGGCACTGCCATATTTAAGCACATACAAATTTTAATACAATAAGTTGATACTTAAATACTTACTCTTACTCAATAATTAATAACTTCCTTATATAAAGAAATCAATAAAAAGTTTACTATGCAAATGAAACAAATACATACTTAGAGCTGTGCAAGTGTCTATTCTCTCCGCTTCTAGCGTCTCCTTGCTGTATCAGCAGCCTCGCTGACTGGGACAGCAGCACTCTGTCGCACCACGCCGGGCATCTGACATAATATATATTGTATATTTAAACATATAATATAATAATAGGGAGGACCGTCGTGGCGCACAGGCGTAGCGTAAACTGCGGTTTGTGGGTTCGATTCTCAGTTGCGAAGATTGTTCTGGCAACTAGGCAAAGCGCGAGGTTGAGTTCCGCCACTCAACACGCAATGTCTCGAAAAAAGTGGAAAGCGGGGAAGGAGAAAGCAGAAACTAAGCAACAGAGTGTCTTAACACTATGCCCCTACAGTTCCTGCGGTTCCCTCTGCCTACCCTGCCATGTGCGGAATAAAGTGTGAAGGCAAAAAATAATAAAAAAGATATAGTGAAACATATTATTAAATTATTTTATATATATATATATATATATATATATATATATATATATATATATATATATATATATATATATATATATATATATATATATATATATATATATATATATATATATATATATATATATATATATATATATATATATATATGAAATTACGGAAATGAAATATTTCATTCTCTCCGAGTGGGAATTGAACCCACAACCAGTCACTTTTCCAGGCAGATGCTACTGCCTCTATGCCACAACGTTAGTAAAGCTAAAAAAAATAGTTCTAGAAAATACCTGGTTTTCATATAATGTGTGGGTAGATGAACATCCTCCTCGAACGGATATGACGGGGGAAATTTAACAGGAAACTCGTACAGATGAGATCTTAGCGCTTCTAGTTCACGATCGAATTTTTGTAGCTGAGAATTAAGTTAATATATTCATTGTAACAATATAATTATTACCTCCATAATAATACTATATATATTGTTGTTTTATAATTTATTTTATCTCTAATGAGAATGTCCTAAATTGCAAAGTAGGCAAAGGAATTTGTAAAAACCTAATAAACCTGTTAAGATAAATTTATTTTTATTTAACATTTAAGTGATCTTTTGTATTATATCATATTTTAAAACAATCAAAACCATAAAATTTGGCAACACTTTCGTTAGAAAATACTTGAGGTTTGGGACTTATACAAGTTTAGGCTTACTTTTAATATATGTATAACTCACCCAAGGCTCTCTAAATATCTTCTGATGGTCTACATGCGCAAACTCCTTCTTCCCTATAGTAAGTACTATGCGATCGTCCGACTTCGAACGATACTGTAGTTTGGACGTGTCTACATTTGTGCCATTTTGTAGACGACACGCTGTCAATTCTTCTGTCACTTTCTAAGAACAATTATTTATTTATTTACCCTTTATTTTATATAATACAATGAAATAATATAATATAGAGGTGTGCCTAACAATTAAATTAAATATATATTATTAATTTACACATAGAATTCAATATATATATATATATTAATATATTACTAAATATTCATATTTATTCACTCGTGAGAATAGGCTTGTTTCCACTGAGAATATACTTGATAGATTTTTATTTCTATAATATGAACATGATGTTTACTTATCAAAAAATACTGTTTTCTATTAAAATATCCATTGATTAATTTTATTTTAATGAAATGAATCGAAAGAAATTAGGTTCTATGTCACGTGACAATGAACGCCAATAAAAAAGCGTGACGTCACGCCGTGCCATTGTTGTAGAGATGTTCGTATAAAAAAAATATCGATATATTTTTTTGATATAATACGTCGTAGTGTTCTATAGATACTTTGCGATATATTGTACAAATATATCGATATTTTTGATATATTGTAAGAAATTTGTTTGTATTTAACTATTCTTACAATATTACATACGTTTCAGATTAATGCAAGTAAAAACAGCTAGGACGAAGAAACGAATTAACTTTATTTATTAAAAATAAAACTTTATACTTAACTACATACTTTTTTTAGCAATTAAACTAATTAAAAAAAATAGGTAAATTTTAAGTCTACGGTAGTAGATAGGCAGATTGAAGTAAAAATTGGTAGATCTACCAAAATGTAGGTAGACCTGGCATCTGATCACTGCGCACTGCCCTCACGGAGAATATTTGCCTTTATATCGTTGTCAGTGTTATAGGATCACCCATTTTCTACCAATACTAACTTACTGGTCAATTTCACACTGGCGGTAACACTGCGTAAATAAAGCATCAATATAAAAAGGAATGGCATGTGATTTTAATTTCTCACGACATTTGGTATATCGAATGAAATATATCGATTGTACATATCGATATTAGTTGATTTGACAATATTGTGTTGAAGTGATATATCGCGTGCATGTATCGATATTTCATGATATATCGATTTATGTCGTTCACCCCTACATTGTTGTTGTTGACGTTTGTCTTGTAATACAACGCGCTATTTTTTAGAATTGATACAAATTGATACAACAGTTTTTAGTAAATTCGTAGAAGACAATAATATTTAATCATGGAAACAGGAGTCATTAAGGCAAACAGCAGTAATTTGCCCAAAATTGACGCCGTTATGATTGGAAAATGATTTGTGGTGAACAGTGACTTTTGATCAAAATTTATTCAAATTTCTGTTTTCTTATTTTTTTATCATTTGGAACGTAAATAAATATTTTTTTGGCGTTTTTATGACTGTGCTTTTACAGTGGGGCACTGTGCAGTACTTGTAATACGAGGTATTCATTTCTGATGTAAGATAACATAAGAATCTGATAAAACATGGATAAAACTCAACACTGTTACGATGCGATTGCACGGCGTGACGTCATATAAGACGCCATGACAGTTATGTGCGTTTTTGAGACAAATTTAAATACAATTTTTTGAATGCAAAATAAATAAAGAAAATATTATTATTTTTTTAAAATAATTTTTTTTATGGTTAAATAGATAATAAGGTATACTGTAAACTCGATTTTAAAATTTTGGAAACTAGCCTATTTCAGGCAATTAATTCCACAGCCTCACGTCACTAAAAGTGAATGTGTGACATAAAGCCAGCATTGTGAAAAGAAATGGAAAGCCCAATATTTGTTTGGGATCGTAAATATTTATAGTAACAAATATTAAATCTATTACTTGTTAATATTGAAAATATAATCCTAAAAAAATCTTTAGAAAACTTATCGAGCTACGACGCCTACGGGTCGATATATGTATACATGCTATATGCTACTATTTAACTCTAAATTATTTTATTTTTTTTAATCTGGAATGAAACATAAAAAATTGTACGACAGCCATTTATTTATTATCTTCTAGAAAATTTTATTGATTTCTACATTTTTTTTATAGCTTCACGCTTTATCCCGCATATTGCAGGGTAGGCAGAGGGAACTGCAGGAATCATATGAACCTAGTGTTAAGACACTCCGTCGCTTAGTCCCTGCTTTCTCCGTCCCCACTTTACCTATTTCTACCTTAGATAGCTATAATAATTAAATATTATTTTAAAATAAGTTAAAGAATTATAGAATAGAAATGATTAGGAGTTATCAAATCCAAAGCTTTTGGTTCGGTGCCCAATTAAAACCGAATTTCCTATTTATAAGTCTTGCGGATATCCTGTCACAATAAAAAGTTACATACAATCGCGGTAGAGCAATAATTGTTAAAATTAGAAACTACATGCTTGTATAACAATTACATTTCATATAAGTAAAAACTATATAATTTAAACCCCTATTTTGCTTCTTTAACAGCCAACCCCTATATTTCTATCTAAAGGAACAAAATATTGGTTGCAAATTATACTAAATATTTCTTTTCCATTTTTTATATCATGTCAGTCTCTATATATATAGCATAAATTATATTCACCTTAACAACACCCCCAGTGTCGGTCCTAAAGTTAAAGTCTCCGAAAATAAAGTACGGTGCCGCGTTCACGTCCGAGTGGAGATGGCGGAGAGTGTGTCGCAGCGCTCGTCGACGACTACGACAGTAGACCTAGATAAGAGAGAGAGAGAGAGAATGAGAGAGATTGATATATTTTAACCATATCTCTTTTTAACATACATTCTCTCCTACAAAGTAACGTTTTTTTACTGTGAAATTTTTTTCTAAGGGGCGATGGGATCTTTTTAGGTTATAAAACTAGATTACACTTTTGAACTTCACGTTTTATCCCGCTCATAGCGGAAAATGGTAAAGGGTCCCACAGGAACCACGGAAATCAAGTGTTAAGACACTTCTTTCCCTATTTTCCGTCTTGTTGAGGTAATGCATGTTGAGTGGCGCAACTCAACGCCACACTTGTTGCCAGACCGAAGAAAATTTATATAATCCTCCCCAAGAGGGAATCGAATCCACAACCCGTCACATTTACAGGCAGACGCTATGCCTCTAGTAATATTTATAAATAACATTAAACTTACTGAAGGAAAAGGCTCCATAGCGAGTAAATTGGATGCATCATGAAACAGATGTATATTGATGAACTCGACGGAAGTGCCGCGTATTGTCCAACGGGTGCGCAGAAATCCCTTGCGTGACCATTTACACTGAAAATGGACTGATTTTATTAATAAATAACTTGTTAAAAATATTTTTCTAAATAGTTTTCAGTACTTCATAAAATAATAATTGTGATTATAATAAATAAAATTAATATTCGTATTAGGCAAAGCGCAGTGTTGAGTTCCATCACTCAACACGCAATGCCTCGAAAAAAGGCAGGAAATTGGGGACGGAGAAAACAGGAACTAAGCAACGGAGTGTCTTAACACTAGGTTCATATGGTCCCTGCAGTTCCCTCTGCCGAACCTGTAATATGCGGGATAAAGCGTGAAGCTAAAAAAAAATATATATTCGTAAAGAGTTGTAAAAATTAGTGCAAAATAAAATATAATAAATATTAATTTATTAGAACATTTTATATTTTTAAAGATAATCTTGTAAATAAAAGTCTTGAATTTCTATAATCTTATAAAAATGCGTTAAAACTTCAGTGTTTCAAAACAGATGAAAAGAAATACAATACAATTTTTAGAGATGGTAAAGTTGAATACGTTTTTTTGGTAAAAAGGCAAAATTTTTGAGTGTACAATTTGTTTAATCAATTGTCAATTGAAACTGTTTAAGTCCAAATTGTTACCAATCCACCTTTTAACGGTACCAAAAGTAAAATGTTAGGTCAAAAACTCGCCTCTCTAAGTGTGCGCAATTAAAAAGCTTCTACAATTAATATATAATGATGGTGTCGAGATTATCTCTACATTAGGTTTAGTTTGCTTGCTTTGCTACATTAAAATTCCCAAAATTACGTAGTAACTTACCTCGGGGAAGAAATGCTGTGGAAATTTCGCCTTTTCCTTAGTAGTGACTTTTTCTATATTGCCACTGTTTATCTCCTTGCCTACAACTTCGACATACGATTTTAATTCAAAGTCCCATATTTTGAGATCAGTTAGGGTGGAATGCGCGAAGTACATGTTGCCCAATGCCTAGAATCAAGAAATTAGTTTGTTTCAGATAAAAGTAAAATAAAACAATGAAATTCAAATTATTTGATTGAAAATCAAGATACGTGATGGATTATTTATAAGTCAAAAACATTTACACCGGTAGACCAAAGTTTCAATACTTCAGACCTGAGAAGAACCGGCGCGTTTTTTTCAACATTTTTTCTTATGTGAATGGATTGAACCATTCCTAAGGCGCGTTATAACTCTAAAACCATTAAAGTCATAGCTGTTTCACAAACTTTACATATCACATTTCATTTGAATTGTACCAAAAAAAAACAATCAATGGTAACTAAATTTATAAAGAAAAAATATATATAAATATAAAAGAAAGAAATAAAACTCTGGAACAATAACTTATCAAGTTGTTGATAGGTATACAAATAGGCATACAAATTTCAACGCAGCGGGATTTGAACTCGTGTCTTTTGTAAGCCGTGCAAACTCTGACGTTTTTTAAAACACATATACACTAACCTAATATTGTAATCCATAATCGTGGTGATAACAAAACATAATTTATACCATTCAATTAATATTACACCGCTAATGACACTGAGCTGAAAAGCTAATAAACTTGTAAAGAGGAGCTTATCCTGAACCAATATTGTTATATATTACATCAGATATGATATCGCTTTATACCACACACTGTCAAATCGATGGTTATCGTGTGTACGAGATACTTATTAACATTCAGGAAGTGTTAACTTACTAGCAACATGATCGTGGCTTCTACTCTTATTATTTTTTTCTTTCGTATGATATATATATATATATATATATATATATATATATATATATATATATATATATATATATATATATATATATATATATATATATATATATATATATATATATATATATATATATATATATATATATATATATATATATATATATATATATATATATATATATATATATATATATATATATGGAAGGTTTTTTTTTTTCAATATATTTTATTTAATTTGTATATAAGGATAACATTTGCTGTATAAATCGTGAAAAGTGACAGTTCCATATGAATCGGTTCTTAAGAAGAGTTCCATAAGAAACGGAACAGACATAAAAAAAATAAAAATAGTTTTTCTATGTTTTAATGACGTATAAACAACTATATCTATGCAAAAATACACAAAGAAAATATTTAAAAAATTAACGCAGCGGTCTAACTTTAAGGATTTCTCAATCCTTAATGTGGAATAACGCTTAACATTTGACAATAGAAATCTAACAAACAGAAATCTACATATATATAGTTATTTCCAAACATTTACAATAAACACCTTTCTATTTGATAAAATTCATTTATATAATCTAAACATATAATTTTTTCTACCCTACTTGCTCTTTTTATAAACACTTGGGAAACATTTAAATAATTTTTTTTATTTCATTTAAAACCACACTCACAGTAAGTTCAGGAAAAGGGTAAATATATAGACGAAAATAGCAGGCTTTTATGAAGCCAAAAAAAAAAAAAGCCTTTTCTAATTAAATTAAATAAAAAGATGAAGTAGAAAGAGGCGTCTCAAAATAACTTTGAAATATAAAACTCAAAATTACAGTGCTTAGCGAACAAAGCCAACTATAAATAGATGGTCTCCAATTTAAGAGTACCTTTATCTTGACATAAATTAAGAAAACCACCTCATTTCTTCGTTTTAATGCACAGTTGCAAAATAATTATTATTATAAAAGATTTTTTGTACGATAAAACCTACAATATCACTACAAATTGTACTTATAAAAATCACTTAAATACAATAAAACAAAATCATTTCCAACTATCAGTCCCTATATACGCCTAAATCTTAAGAATAACGCAACGGATTTTGATGCGATTTAATAGATTTTAATAAATAGATGAATCGAAACGAAAGTAATACTGCCCATTTTAAGGTTTCTTAACTGATATCTTCCATATAGCTTATTGTATGTTGTTCTTTTCAGAGTAACTTCCTTTGAAAATATATTTATATTGTTTAACAAACGATGTTTGATTAAAAAAAATTGGTCATTATATGTAAAGGCATTCTATACAATCAAGGCACTTACATGCGAAGCCGGAGTAGGTCGTATATAAAGAAGCTGTAACAGTACAGGACGGTTTGTGGATTCGATTCCCACTCGGGGATGCATTTCCTTTGCAACGTGACAAGCGCGGCATTGAGTTTCGTCACTCAACACGCAATGCCTTGAAAAGGCGGAAAGCGGGGAACGGAGTGTCTTAACAGTAGGTTCCCATGGTTCGGGATTAAGCGTGAAGCTAAAAAAATAGTACTTTTATAATGAATGTACGAAGTGATGGGTTACTTTATATAATTAATACGATATAGTTATTTATTAATGACTAACCTTAAACCTTACAATAATCTTTGAGTTTAAAAATCATTTTCTCAGTAATTTGGAGAAATCATAATTTAATTTAAATTTATGAAATTATTAAGTAATTTTTTCACATCTATAATTAAATACAAGTTATATATGTATAATGAATTTCTTTTGTTGTAAAAATCTCACGTCACGTCGCTACGTCTTAAGCTTTAATAATTCAAAGCTCAAGGCTATACGTTTTGAGTTAAAACTCTTTTAACCTGACCTAGATGTGGATTTTAAATTTCTTTGTCATATGTAAATAGCATACTTTCTTATTATAGTATTCTTCACTTTAAGTTTTACGTTTAATCCAGCGCGTGTCAGAGAAGGCATAGAGAAACTAGTGTCAAGACAGTCCTTTCTACGGTTTTCACTCAAAATTGGGACTAAGTGTGTAAACAGTTAAATTTGTCATGCCAAAACGAAAAAGTGGAAATAAGCATTCTGGACATTACACACACATTTTTTTGTGATAAACTACGCAACGCATATAGCATTTGCGGGATAAAGCGTGAAGCTAAATAAAT
Source organism: Dione vanillae (assembly GCA_037178615.1). Taxonomy (NCBI): domain Eukaryota; kingdom Metazoa; phylum Arthropoda; class Insecta; order Lepidoptera; family Nymphalidae; genus Dione; species Dione vanillae. The sequence continues at coordinate 1,715,519 of JAZFAU010000257.1, forward strand.
ATAGTTAAATTTAAATAATTTAATAAGAATACCGGGGACAGAGAAAGCAGGGACTAAGCAACGTGTCCTTAACACTAGGTTCCTATGATTCCTGCAGTTCCCTCTGCCTACTCTGCCATGTGCGGGATAAGGTGTCGAGACACAAAAAAATAAGAAAAAAAAGAATACCAGATTCATTGAAATTCAAAAATATTACCACCAGTTTACAAAAGATAATTTATTTTTACCAGAAAATGCCTCAGTCCTAAGAAGAACCAGTGCAAGCAATTCAGCGGAACTCATTTTTAATTAAATTTTAATAAATTAATTTACAATTTTGTATCTTCAACTAGCCAAGGCAACATTTACTAAGAAATATATACAAAACTAAAATATGTTCATTATATTGTTTTTATATAAAGGATAAGCCAATATACTATAAATATAATAAATATTTGCTCAACAAACATGATTATTATGATTATGATGATGATTAACTTGTCATTGTTCATATGATTACGATAATCAAGAGAAGCAGGATATGCTACGGAACGTAACGATATATATATGTAAACATTATATATATGTACATATTAGATCAGCGAGAAACGATTAAAATGTAAAAATGAGAAGTGTTATAATTTTTAGGTTAGTAAACATTTCAATGATTAATATTTTAGTTACGCTTTATCACATTTGCTATATGAATATTTGCGATTTCTTAAAAAGTACTGGACTAATCTTCCTAGTTTTCAATATCATGATATCATATATCAAAATAAAGTGATTCGTTACTAATGAGTTCTTTCTCTCTGAAGATAATAATCTTTAGAGAGAAGAAACTACTTAGCGATCCATACATTCACCGTGCGTGTGCCGGGCCCATCGTGTTGTAGGAAGAGGAGCTCCTATCAGCGCTTGGGACATGTGACCCAAGTGTAGGTATAACCTCCTCCCACTACCGACACCAAAAGTAATACTACTTTTTACGAAAAAACATAGAATTACAAGTGTAATATTGTAGGTTTAATATTTTAACCACACGCGATTCAGTTTACTCAGCGGGCGAAGCGGCAAGTTATTTTATAAAGCCAGTAGAATATTCTATACATTTCCCCAGCTCATTTATAGAGAAAGCAAGAAAGTGTTGTGAAAGTTAAATGAGAACAAATTCACATTACAATATTATAAATTATAATTACAACTTAATAATTCATTACGCTTAAAGCAGTATATAAAGAAGAAAACTTAACGTCGACTTTGTGACTCCACCTTTTTGTCTCGCTAGTTCAAAGAAATTAAAATATTTCATAGCACTAAATAGAAACAAACCTAGAACCAGCAAATTACTGTTAATGTTGTGCCACTTTGCCCTGATGGCTTATATCAAAGTAGTAACTTAAAACTTGTACTTGTGTTATTTTTCAGTTAACAACAAGCTAAACCGTCGTGGCGCAGAGGCATAATCGTCTGCCTGTAAACGCGACGGTTTGAGGGTTCAATTCCCACACGGGAAAGATGGATTTTTCTATTTCCATTTTCTTCGCTCTGGAAACTAGGCAAAGCGCGGCGTTGAGTTCCGCCACTCAACACCACAATGTCTCGAAAACGGCGGAAAGCGGGGACGGAGAAAGCAGGGACTAAGCAACGGAGCGTTTTAACACTAGGTTCCCACGGTCTCTACAGTTCCCTCTACCTACCCTGCCATGTGCGGGATAAAGGTGAAGCTAAAAAAACAAGCTATATTCAGTACCTGTGTTTTCATTAATTCTACCAACTAAATATAAATTTATAAAAAATCAATGCAATTTCTTTAGCATCACTCTCTATGGCTGTATCCCACAAGGTATAGCAAGGTAGGCAGAGGAGCTCTAGTGTTTACTATTTTGCAACCCATTTTCGAGGCACATGTAAGCAAGTGGCGAAGCTCAATGAGGCATCGCATTTATTATTAATCGAGAAATTGAAAATAATTAATTTCCCCGAATGGAAATCGAACCTATAAATCCACGACAACCTGTTTCATTTTGTAAAGAAAAACGTAAACAGAAAAGTCCAATATTTAGAAAGTTATGCATCGTGTCTAAACACAGCTGAAGCGCCTATATTTTGAACATAATCATTTCCACGAGTAATATATACCAACTGTCATAACCAATTTTGTGTAGCATCTGCATCTACAGGAAAATAATAAACTCATATGATTTCTTTTTAATTCATTGGATCATTTAAAGTTTTTACAGTGAGTGTGTCACACAAAAGGACGTCGTCGCGCAGAGGTGTAAGCGTTTGCCTGTAAACACGACGGTTTCTGGGTTCGATTCCCACTCGAGGAAGATGGATTTTTCTATTTCTATTTTCTTCGTTTTTCTATTTCTATTTTCTTCGTTTTGGCAACTAGGCAAAGCGCGGCGTTGAGTTCCGCCACTCAACACGCAATGCCTCGAATAAGGCGGAAAGCGGGGACGGAAAAAAAAGCAGGGATTAAGCAATGGAATGTCCTCTGCCTACCCTGCCATGTGCGGGATAAAGCGTGAAGGACAAATAAATTAGCGTAAACTGTATAAAACAGTACTGTAATATGTTTTTGTTTAACCATATTGCTTAGTCATAGTACGAGATATGAGTATATAGTATAAGGCAACCAGAATATATAATATTTATAAAAATGTAATCAAGAGACCTGAAAGAAATTATTTTCTGGCATTTGAACATTCTTGTATAAGATACTGTCAGTAGTAAATCGGTGTTAATTTTCGAAATAACATATCAAACTCAATTTAATTTAGCTTCACGTTTTATATTTAGAGGGATAGTCATAGGAAGGAGTGCTAATGAAATGGTCCCGACATATGTCTTTCACTCAATTATTAAAGCCTTTATTTTTAGAAAGGGGCGCCAACGTTATTGTCCCTGCATACCTCTTTCATCCTGTACACTGTCATTTATTTATGCCCATTGGGTCTCCTGTTTTTGTGTCATGACCGTCTTTCAGAATTTTCGATTTGTATTTTTGAAGGTCAACCGATGTCATCCCTTACTTAAGAGCAACTCCACGTCTATTTTATCTTACCGCAGATTAACCCACAACCATCTTCATTTCAATCATACGCTGGCCACTGCGTCGTGATGATGTAAATGTAGATATAAATTGAGATATAAACTGTAGAGAATGATGTACAAATCTCTTTGCCAACCCTAATTGACACGAGAGATGAGTGAAGGAAAAAAATATAATTAATTAATTATACTTATTAAAAAATCACAGGCCTCAAGGTAACTGCCATTTTGGAAACACATTAGCATTTTCGTGAATGATATTTTACGATACCATAAACTACATATACGTATTTATTCATTAAAACTCGTCTTGGACTTAAACCAATATAAAATGGTTTTCAAAAATATATCTTATTTAGATATTATTAAGGTTACATTTACACTAGCTGGGTAACTTCATCATTGTTTAGTAAAGAACTATTAAAATTAGTACAATTCCATTAAAGGTGAGCGTTCAATGGCTTTACGTCATAGAACCATAACGGATTTATTTGGTCCTTTGAGTTGCATTCCTTTCTACATTCCACAATTACGTATTGCATTATATCCGTATGCGGTTTGTAATTAATGCAATGAATGAATAAAATAAAATATTCATAATAAAACATTTGTACGAGTAATCTACAGTAGTATAATAAAAACAATGTAATCAAATGGTAATATCACATCCTATATCCTATTACTTTATCGTGCTTAGAAGAGTGTATTTTTTTTACATTATGGGACGGCAAACGAGGAGAAGGGCCACCTTATGGTAAGTAGACACCCTCGCCCATAGACATCCGAAACCTGAGAGGATGTGGATGTGTTGCTAGTTTAAAATTATCCGAAATATTTCATTCAAAACAATTTATATATGCAATGGTAATTATTTCAGTTTCTCTTTATATACCGCATCTAGCAGGGTAATTGGCGGTATAATACTTTTTAGCTTCACACTTATCACGCTTATAGCAAGGTAGGCACAGGGACCCGCAGGAACCTTTAGAACCTAGTGATGAGACACTCCGTTTAATGTTGTTGCTTGTTGAAAATCGCATAATCGGTAAAAGGAAAATCTGTCATCACACTATTCCATTGCGTCACAATGAACTTAATAATATTATGACAATATCATCATTATATTGAGGACTGTCGAGGCGCAGAGGCGTCTGCTTGTAAACGTGACGGTCTGTGGGTTCGATTCTCACTCGGGGAAGAAGAATTTTTCTATTTACATTTTCTTTGCTCTGGCAACCAGGCAAAGCGCGGCGTTGATTTCCGAAAAAGGCTGAAAGCAACTGATCAGAGAGTCTCAACACAAGCTTCCCAAGCTTCCTGTGGTTCCCTATGCTTACCCTGCCAAGTACAGGATAATACGACGTTTATTTTTATGACATTAAGTATTACTTACAATTATCAAGATATTATTTTTCTTGTTGATTACAAGTCAGAGTAGACTCTATTTGAGGAAATAACTGAAAAATATTGCAGAAATTTCATTCCACAACATAAGAAAATATATTTGACATTTAAATATGTAGGTAACAGCTTTCCATTAAATCCTATTACAAGAGATACTAAGTCAAAGCTAATCGCATCCGGGCGGATTTCAACAGTTATATGGTATCTGCTTCAAACGTATACTATAGTGGTTTTTTCATTTATTAGGTCATGCTTAGTGTCAGCTATATTCTTGTGTATTTCGTAAATATAAGTTATTAATTAATTATTATAAATTACACTTCGTTTGCCGCTTTCCGCCTTTTTGGGCCATTGTGTGCTGAGTGGCGCTTTTAATAGTTGCTAGAGCGAAGAAAATAGATATTTGAAAAATCTATCTTCCCCGAGTGGAAATCGAACCCACAAACCATCACGTTTACAGGCAGACGACCTTTGCGCCACGATGGTTTTACTAAAAATTGTTTAACATTTTTCGTTCAAAGAATATGAAGACCATGTCCAAGATAGAAAACATTTCATAAAAAATATTTATTTCAAACAACACGACAGTATAAGTCTTTTAACGTAACTGACACATAAACTAAGTAATAATTAACGCGCGTAATGAGCAGTTTTTAATCAATCTGAGAAATCTTAATTTAAAAGGAAAGGAGAAGATACTTAGGGTCATAAGGCCTGGTAAAAAATCATAATACACAAGTTAACAAAATTGCTTGTTAATTTAATTTTCTTCAGAATTCAATTTAAAATAGAAAACCAGCCAACCCATAGAAATCAATTCAATTTCCTGCAAAGTGAAGTCAGAACAAACTTCCAATGTGTTATAAACAAGTAATATTTATAGTATAGATATAACAAACATACATAGATATATACATACATATATAACAGCTCTTCCCGTTTCCCGCCTCGTTTATATTGAAACCGACGACTATTGATCGGACCACGCGCAATCTATTTCGAGATTTATAATAAAGTTCCAGTTAATTTACCCACCTAGGGTGTGCTTCGAGAGGTATAAATGATATTTTTTTTTATAAACAGATACTATGGTTAAATTTTATTCGCTTTGTTATGGGCGAGTTTAAATTGGTTTAGCCTTAAAATAATAATCGATTTAATTTTAATATATTTTTTATATAAGATTAGTGACGATTGCCGTTTGTAAAGTGATCACAATAGGTTTGGAGAAACTTGGTTGAGTTTATTGTGGGCTCTTTTCACCAGGCCGCGTTTGGAACCCTTTAGGAGGGGCTCAATTCGATATTTATTATCGAGTTGGGCTCCTCTTACACTCCTCCGGTCGCTCTATCTGACGTACAAATGTGATCATGTGGAAAGTTATAAATAAATAAATAAATACAAAGGCATAGATATGTAGTTTTGACAAAGACTTAACTGCAATACATTTCAGTAAATTAATAAGGAAGTGAGGCTCTGTACCTAATCCATTGAATGCGGGAGATACATAAAGATAAGAAATACGTGGTTAATTTTTATATGAGAACGTTGTTAGCTATGTTTTAGATTGTTAAAATAAAAAAATAACATTTTTTGTTTATAAAAAAGATAATTTTTAGTAAAATAAAAAAAAATCAAGTCAATGCAAGTCGAATAAGACGAGGGTCCCTTACAATATCTCGGCTGTTAGTCTAGGTGAAATATTAGTTATTAAAGTTGACAAACTTATGTATGCAGGTGCAATATAATATATAGGTACGTTTGAACTAAATATATAAGTTTTTATATATTTATTATATCTCAAAATCAAAAAATCAAAAAAATTATGAACAAAGATCAATAAAATATTTTAGGTGCTGCACACTGAGCGTCAAAATATGCCCCATAAGTAAAGCACAAGCGTATAGTGGCTGTACATCTCTGATATTAATTAAATTATTAATATTATTTTAATTTTATCGTTTCTGAGAAAACGGGCACGGACAGACAAACAAAGTGATACTAGCCGTTTTTACTTTTGACATACGGAACCCAATAGACCATGTAACTACTTATTTACTTAAATGTTTCGCTTTTCAGTAAAAAAAATTAGGCAATAAGTCTTCACGTTTCATTACGTCATGCACATGTATTCAGACGTAAACAACTGTTATTTGACACGCTTTTTGTCTCATATTATAGTTGTATGACTATTCTTCCTTGGTATGTAAAAGAGCCTTAACCCTCAATGCCATCAAATCATCAACTGTTTATTACTGTTTGTTTAAAGTGAGGCGTAAATGCGTGCTCATTTATATAGGGAACTCGGTATTTGAGATTAGAATAACAAAACTCACGAAAATTCCCACAACGTTTCAAGAAAATTCCATAAACTACGGGAAATCTTGTTTTTGTTTAAATAAAACTATAAACAAGATATAAAATTATGGTGAATATTATATATATATTATTACTCGCGTTAGAAATTTTACGCTCTGATTCATATCCTATTCTTCTCTGTCATATTGGTTTTATTATCTATGACAATTTTATTAATGTAAGATGAATGCCTAATATCATACAGCCACCACTTGTTACCACAGATTACATCACTAATCGAAATGTTAGTTAAAAATGTAAATAAAAACTTAATTATTCGAAAATGCGATAAAAATCCATTAAAAGTGGTTATATTTAGTAATTTTATAATTAACATTTACCTATAAAGATTAAATTTTATGCCGCACGTATGAGGTTACTATATAGTGTAAAAGCTGTTAGAGTAGTAGGGGTATGACACAATACAGCGTAAGAAGTAACGTAATCACTAGTATCGGGTTCATATTACATATGTTCATGCTTGAAATATTTGTTCTTTAATCCAAAACCAAAAAATATTTCGATGGGCAAAGAAAGGAAAGCAAATCATTTAGCCTTATCAATGAACTTCTTATCAACATCATAATATACAGGAATTACATATATACAAAAATGCAGATAACTAATTTAGCTATTAATAACAAAAAAAAAAATAATGCTAATGTAGAACTTTGAAACACTTTCAAATTGTAGGTTTGATTCATGCTCAAATAATGATTTATTCCAAACATATTTAATAATATTTTTTTTATTTCACCAATCTACATATTTGGTTCTAGTGCAATGTTGATATCCTCCTCTCAACATGCACTGTCTCAGAATTTGAAAACAGGGCATTTTAATATAAAAAATATACTGCCGGGAAAATATTTGTAAATGAAAAATAATTGACAAAATAACTTACTGTAAATTTTTCTGGTGAACTGAAATCTTCATCCAGAAATATTCTAATTTTGTCATACAACCGCAATTCTGGACAATCGCAGAGCCTCTGTACAAAATCTTGTACATATTGCATTGATTTCTCATATGCTTTGCCGCCTACTTCTTGCAAATGCAAGGCAATAAATTTGGGATCCATTCGGGAGACTGCATGAAGGAACTCTGACGTCCATATAGGTAACATGACTGTTGGCTAAAAGAAAAGATAATTAAAATAAGAATAGTAAAAAATATTTTTTCTATCTTAGAAGCGCAGATTCTCTGTAATTTGTTTATGGAATCATATTTAATCAGCAGTGCTTAATAATAAGAGTTCATATCTATTAATTCTTTTTACTCAAGATTACAAAAAATATGAATATTTGTATTGTTTGTATCTAATAAGCTAAAGCTAAAATGTTATCAGAATATACAATAATGAAATTAATTTATTAAAAAAGTTATAAACATTTTTTTCAGACAACTGTACAAAACTATTAAAAACAAGGTAAAAATGTGATGATTAACTACAAAACAGTGTAATTTGTAACTCATATGTTACTATATATGTGTTATTTGTGTTTTATATTTTCCTGTTTGTATGACTTCATTATACATAGCGTGATTGCCTGTTGATAGACTTGATATATTACAGTTTCATAAAGAACAATATTTGAAATGTATATACATATGAATACATTCTATTAATTGGGTAAGTATTCAAAAGAAACATTCAATAGGTTCATAAAATTTATAAGTAGAATGTGTGTAGAGAACGCATGTAAAGAAGTAAGTAACAACCAATTTGTGATGATAATTAAATTTATTAAATTGTATGATCTCATATTGTAAGTTAAGATATTAGTTATAAAAATTAAGTCACACAGATAACCATAATATTTGGAAATTAACTACTTTCATTAAATAATTTGATCTATTAAAATATATATAAATGTTAAGTATAATTTTCAATATATAGAGACCCTGCATACTAATATATAAAATTATATGCTGTCATTCTGTCAATAAAATAATTTTAGAGGTATAGCACGGCTTTGAGAAATTATTAAAATAAAAATGATAAAATATGGTATGTCATAAAATTATTAGAAAAATTGGTTTAGCTAAGTGGGCGTGACAAATAGCAATTTGCGTGCAATGACATGAAAAACACTTGTTTCAAAATTAGACCAGTATCACATGCGCAACGTTTAATTAAAATAATGTAGGTAGGCATAAATTATGTCAGACATAGTACGTGAGGGCGACAATTACGTGATTTATTGAGATAATACTTACGTCCTCGAAAATAGATCCAACGTTGGCAGTCACAAGCAACAACGGCACTTTATCCGAACCCATTTTTTTAAACTTCAACATCCCGAAAATATATTAAAATAATATTTCCCAAAAAATATTTATTATAATATTATATTCTGAGAGTACGGCAAATTGAGCGCGCAAACTCCCAATACACGTATCCGGCAGATAACATTATTATGGTTATAATAATTGTTTTATTCTCCTAAACAATTTTCGTCCGATATCGCAAAATCGCCCTCCTCGCCCTTTCAAGTATATGACATTTGTAAAAGAATGAATGGATGACGTTTGGTTTTATGTACGAACTATACAACACAGCATAGTATATTTCAATAAAATGTTCTGTTGACTATTCAGAAGAACTGCTGTATCAAATAATTTTACATACGTGATTAATTTTTTATTAATTTTTAAAAAGACTTGAGATTTACGTAATTCACATAAAAATAAATACTTTTATATTGAAATATATAATGAGTTTTACTCCGTAGAACGGAACGTAGCACTCAATACAAAAACAGTCTGTGTCAGCCAATGACGTCTTTTCTATTTTACGTCACGCCCAGTGTTCAGGGACGTATTCGCTTATTTTTATCGTAAACGTAAATAAATGGGAAGTGAGTATCGTAAGTCGTAACTGTATGTCAATAAATACGTACGTGAGTGACGGATGTATTTTTTACTTTATGCATTATAATTTACGTAGAAGAAATTCCAACTTTACAAGTGCTTATGCGGAAGATAACTTTATTACACGTTTTTGTTTTAAACGCGTATAATAGGTTTAATTTATTCATAAATAATTATACTTAATTATAATTAAGAGAATATTTCCTTTAATGCGTTATGATTTCATTGTGGTTTTAGTGTAAACAAATTGAATACACCTCTGTGAGGCCGGTATCTTCTGCTCATGTGCGCTTGCTATTTTGTCTACAGTCTAACCTTAGCAGTAATATTTTAGGATGGGAATCGATAGTCTAGCTACAAATGTAAATTAGGACAGTTCCTTTTCACACCACACAACTGGTAAGTTTTAAAACTTATAAATATTCATCACGTCTTTAGTATTCACATAAGTTATAATTGAAAACCATTTAAAAGAAAACAACATTTTCATCTAATAAATTCATTACAATTGTTTCAGGAAATGACGTTGACATTGTTTTGTTTTTTATTATTCGCAAAAGTGTCATTAGGTCATGTTTACAATGCGGTCGAGACGGAAATGTTTGCTATACCGATAAGTCCTAATTTATTTAACTGGACTTATCAAGGTGAGTAATAAATACTGCGATTTGTCATATTTTATTGTTTTTTTTTTTCGTAGTAATTTGCTTATTTTGCATTTTTTATTGTTTGCCGCATTCTATAGTAACTGTCTTACTATAAAATATAGTTTGGGTTCGGTTCCCATTTGAAGCAATATTTATATTTATTAAAAATAGGTGCCCTTACATAAATTAATATATAATAATAAGCTATAGCTATGATAATAGGCTGTTTAAAGAATGTGTGAATATTTGTTATATTTCATACTGGAATCATGATGCAAAAGACGTATTATACGTATTATACGTTACAAAAATAATGTATTCTTTTAATATCTTCTATTGCTATATATAAATACTAACAATATTTAAAAACGGTCTTTATTAGAAGCAAAAAATAAAGTTCAGTATGTGGGCGACAACACATATATCTAAATATACCCATAACATTTAAATAAAAAAGCCAGAGATAAATTACAAAAAAATGTATTAAAAAGAATATTTTCCCTATTTTCATCAGAATTCGATCAGCAGTACAGATTTCACGCTTCTCTTATCGGCAAACCGGAACTGCCATCCTGGCTTCGATATATCTATAGTGGGAGACATCATTCAGGATTTATATTCGGCACTCCACCTAGAGGCACCGCCTCGCCGATCACTGTAAGTGTTTTGAAAATGTTTCTTTTTTAGCTAAGAAATAAAAAATGTAGAGTGTCTTAACATTTTTTTTATTTTTGTTTTTGTTTTAGATTTAATGTAATTTTCAAAATTATACTTGACTATTACACATATATTAAAGGGAAAATCAAAGAAGTCATCCGCATCGTTTTAGAACTAGGTGTAATAAAAAATATTTGGGCAAGCATAATGATTTATTTCAGGCTGTTCCAAGTCTTACCAAGGAATTAAGTGAGATTCGAATATACAAATAGCATTTACAAATCGGCTTCTATGTCAAGTAGGACAAATATTCATAAACATTTTCATTATCCCGCTTAACTTTTGTCTTGTTTGAGGGTTCCATTCCTACACGGAGAAGATGGATTTTTCTTTTTCCATTTTCATCGCTCTGGAAACTAGGCAAAGCGCGGCGTTGAGTTCCGCCGCCACTCAACACGCAATCAAGGCGGAAAGCGGGGACAGAGAAAGCAGGGACTAAGCAAAGGAATATCTTAACACTAGGTTCCTATGGTTCCTGCAGTTCTCTGCCTACCCTGCAATATGCAGGATAAGCGTCAAGCTAAAAAAATATAATTTAGTGGATGTAAATAAAAATTACTAGACAGTATATAGGTATAGTCTTGTATGCTAATATTAGTCAGATTAATATTTTATACTGAAACAAAAAAATATCGGTAGATATTATTTTAGTAATTTGTTTTTTCTTGAACGCCTTATTTCCATATATTCCTTTGTATATTTTCAATTTATATTTCTTTCTATATGAGATTTGCCAGCAAAGACATAGTGTCAAAAGACTCCGTTCTTTTTGGCTCCGACTTGATTGTTAAGTTATCTGAATGTACATTTATTGAAGCGAGAATTATATAAAGTAAACAATATTTTTATATCAAGCAGCTAAGCAGTTATTCCATTCGATAAGATTTTTGTTTTTTGATTTGTTTATTGTTGTCTATGAATTAGACTTTATAAAGAAACCTAAAAGCCTAACGGCCTTATTCATAAAAAGTTATAGCACGCTTAAAGGCTCGTTATAGAACAGTTGTCAAAAAACGTTATTCATAACAGCATTTTAGTGCCAATCAGTTCCTATAAACCTATCATAAAGTTATAGAACCGAGAACCCTACTATAAGAGTGTTTTAACGTCCAAAGATGGCCGATTCATATAACAGCTGATTATAGCTCATACTAATATGAGCATTGATATGACGTCGTCGAGTCGCTTGTCATCAAGAGTGTCAATTTCAGTTTCGTAAACAAAACAATGTAACAATTGACATTTTGTTCGACATTTATTAACTGTTAGTTATTAACAAGTTTATTAATAATAAATTATACATAAAAAAATTGCACAGAACATAGGTAATACTTGAACACGTCTAAACAAATTTCAATTTTTTGTCGTTTTACTTCTTTTGACTTATTTTTTTAAAAATTAAGTAAGTTTATAAACTAAAATAAAATAAACATTCGTGTTTTTGTGATAACAACGACGTAAATCAAGCCGGTATATGTCAAGCCAGATCCAACAATATATTTTTGTACGTAATATTATCTGTGGTCATACTATGTCGATGCGTTTGTCACTTATCATCTGTGGATTTACTGGTATTTTCGGCAACTAGTCGACCGACTTCAGTATAGTGGCAACATTGTGAACTTATAACTCATTTTAGCGACACTCTAGTTATAGAAAGTTTATAGAGCGTTTATGAATACAAACATTTATCGAACGTTCTATAAGCCTAAAGAGCGTTTTAACTAAAGTATACTTAAAACGTTCTATAAGACTTTTTTATGAATAAGGCCGTTAAAAAAGAAACCCGAAACGCGAAAATCTGGCATTTAGCCTTGGACATGAGTTTGAAGTGTTAGATAGTGTTGAAAAATGATTTTTCGAAATAATTCGAATGAGTATCCTACGTACTAATACCAATTTTATATATGTAGGTCAAGGGAAACTATAACTTTGGGTTGACGGGAAGTATGCTATAAAATTGGATAACATCAAGAAATTCTTATACAATATAGCAAAAGCGAACTATAATTAATATACTTGTGTCATCTAATTATCTTTACTTCTGAAAAATATGAGCCATTTGATATTTGGATATTTGATGATAACTTTAGCTTGTTAGACAAAAAATATTTTAAAAAAAGGGCAATCTGACAAAAGACGGTGTAAAATGTTTACTACTTTATCTACATTACATATAGTGATGATTATTTCTTCTTATTTTTTGAATGAGTGGCAAAACTCAACTTTAAATAAATTTATCACCTGTATCGAATACCTATACATTCATAGGTAATAAAATCGATAAAATTATTATTTGTTTTGAATTCGTAACTATCGCGATAACAATACGTTTGCAACTTGTTTACTTAATTATTTCAGATAGAAGTAATAGGTTTGAACCGACAAGATTATGAAACTCGACGCGTGCTCCTAACTTTGACTGTAGAGCCTAAGGAAAACATGGCGGCACACGAAGTTGAATTGAAGATCGATAATCTAAATGTGGAAGATCTGTTGGATGAGCATAGGCAAGTGTTTTAATTTTTTTTTATTAGCTTCACGTTTTATCCCGCACATGGCAGGATAGGCGGAGGGAACCGCAGGAACCATAGGAAGCTAGTGTTAAGACACTCCGTTTCCCACTTGGAGATCCATCATGGCGCAGAGGTAGAGCGTCTTGAACGCGATGGCTCGAGGATTCGATTCCCATTAGGAAAAGATGGATTTTTTTATTTTCTTCTTCGCTCTGGTAACTAGACAAAGCGTGACATTAAGTTCCGCCACTCAACACGTAATGCCTCAAAAAAGGTGGAAAGCGGACTGTGTTCTTAATAAATAGAGTATTTTATTTTGTTAAAAAGTAAAAATATATTTTTGTTTCGCTCTGTCTTAATGTCAAAGGTATCGTTATTATTTCTAGTATTTGCTTAAATAATTTTGAAATGAAAATTAATTCTTGGTTATAAATAAGTTACAAATAAATGATACTAATATGGACATAAAGTTTTTTACTTTCACTTACTTTCGTGTATCTTAAATTGAAAAGCTCAAGTTGTGGAATCAATATGAATTACAAAGCTGAAATTTCATTTATCAATTTGTAATATCTCTATATTATATTGTCAGCGAAATTGTTGGAAGCAATTTTTTTAAAAAATGTTACCTGAAATTAGCTTATTGTGCTGGCGAATAATGATTGTAAATTCAGACGCATTACACACATATATATATATATATATATATATATATATATATATATATATATATATATATATATATATATATATATATATATATATATATATATATATATATATATATATATATATATATATATATATATATATATATATATATATATATATATATATATATATATATATATATATATATATATATATATATATATATATATATATATATATATATATATATATATATATATATATATATATATATATATATATATATATATATATATATATATATATATATATATATATATATATATATATATATATATATATATATATATATATATATATATATATATATATATATATATATATTACCATATGACAAAGCACATAGTGCCTATTTAAATAATTATTAATTGGAAACTTATAAAGAAATTAAGTTAAATTATATATTTTCTTCAGAATGACACGACTTAAAGACATATTGAGAACAAAATTATGGACGGAGAGCAGTAAAGACTTGTACCCGACTTTCCTCGCGTCGGCCATTGACTTGGGCGCCAGATTACCTTTGAAGCCCAGCGACGGGGAGGGGTAAGATTAGAATGAATATTAATAAAAAATTATAAACTAAATCTGCTGTTACACTAGTTAGTGAGTTCAATTTGTAGATTTTACTTACATTTACGCTGTTTATATTATATATATTATAATCTCCAGTCTCCACTTTTCTCCACTCGAGACATTTAAATGTTCAGTAGTGGAATATAATGTATATTACATTATATTTCATGGGAGACCGAAGAAAATTTAATCAATTAGTTCTCCCTGAGTAGTAGTCAAGTCCCAACTATCGCGTTTGTAGTCAGAATTTCTAGTTTCTTACAATCTGACTTTGGTATAACCATATATAAAATGTAACTAGTAAATTTTAATATGACAAATAAGTTTATTCAATTCAGTTATCTTAGTTAATGGTTATTCAGTATATAAATTATCAGAATATTTTATGAGCGCAGATCAACAACAGTTGTTTTACCTAATTTGTATGAAATTGATTATATGTATTTCCATTTTTTCTTAGCCTAGTGATTCGTCTAGGCAGTTCAATGCCGTTTTCATCAGAGCTAAAGAGATTAAGGGAAGAAGTACGTCCATTGTCACGCCTGCCGAGTTGTCCCAGAGAGTACAAGAGGACGACAGTGGAGAGACTGTTCAGAGATGCTGGACTCACCTTGGATTGGTGTAGTTTTGAATTGGTATGTGATATATAAAAAAGATATATAATATATAAACATATTAGGATGAATTGCCGGGATTTTTATATAAATAAATTCGTATATGCTTTAAAGAATGCAGTTTGGTTTGAATTTATAGTTAAAATTATGGCGATAAGCGTTTTTTTATTGACATCACCTTAACAAAAATGATCATATTTTTATATAATTAAACAATAAATAAAACTTTATTAGATGTTTTCATGATTTTTAAAGTATCAATCCACACTGAGGATAGAAAAATACTTAAAGGAAACATAAAAAAACCCGCTTTAATATTTTTATATATTTTGCTATAAGTATAATTTCATTAAATAAAAAAAATGTACCATTCCTCTCATCCTAGTACAACACTCTATACAAGCCGCGAACTACAGAACACATAGAGTACTTGACTCCGCTGCCGTCGCACACGGCGCAGGGCGGGCGGGGGATGGGCGGGGGCGGGGGCTTGGGCGGGAGCACGTGGACGGCGCCCAACAGGGCGGCGTTGCCGTCCGCCAGCGCAGGGCGCCGTCTAGCCTCCGTGGTGGCGGCGCCCGCGCTGCTACTGCTGTTGTGCGCGGGCGGGCTGTCCGCGGCCATGTGCGCCAGGTGTGCTAGGTGAGCGACTTTTATAGTACACGTGTGTTAAGAAAAAAATTAAATTTTAAAATTCGAAGTAAAATTCGAATTCGCGCGTCTTGAAAAATCTTTTTAAAAAAATGAATTTAAAATTTGAATCCGGATTCTTTCGGAATCGGATTCTTTTGGAAACTCTTAGCGCCGCTAAGCCGTACGTTCTTATTTTGTTATCATCTCAATAAGTAAGTTTTTATAAATATCCGTTAGGCTGATTATTACTAAGAGTAGTTTTGCGTAAGAGAATTTGTATTAAGTATTTTTCTTCTTCTTTCCTTTATTTGTAAAAGTAAAACATTATTTAATGTTAAAAAAAATGGTTGCTTGTAAAGTGGGTTTTACGGGCGAAAATTTTACGTGACAACGTCTTTTTCTCGGTAGAATATTTATTGATATGATTAATAATTATAATATAAATTGCACTAATTTTAACTATAGAAAATATATTTTGTTTACTAAAACATTGTACATGTGTCAAGTGATACTCGCGGCGGACCGATCATAGTTCGGTGACAGTTGACACATCGTTACGTTACCTTTTTCATATGTGACTCCGAGCCGCAACCTAATTTAAGACGTTGTCACGTCAAAAAGGCCTCTGTTCTTCGTCCAAATTTAAGTCGTCACGTTTTGCTTTATATAACTTCATAAACTGCCTTCTTCGAGGCTCTTCAAAATGAATAATATAATAATTATTGACCCAAGTGAAAATCGAACCCGCAACCGTAGCGCATACAAACTGTACAAGACTTAATAAATAGAAAATAAATAAATTTCAGGCGTGATCCAGTGTCAGAAATGTTTCTAGATGAAATCTATCATGTCTGTGAAGATTATAGAAATAGCAGGTTGGATTTTTAAAGGAATTTAAATGAAATACTAATAATTATTAACAATTTTACTAAATTACAAATAAAATAAATAAATGTTTAATTTTACTTATTTTTGACCAAAGCCTTTGCATCTGTGTTACGTCAAGAGTATAGTTTTAATTTCATACATGCATAATAATATATAACCACAATAACACTTAAAAGTCTAACTTCGTTGAAAATGTCGACTAACAAACTGTAGCTCATTCGTATTAAGTAAGCTCTAACTACACTGAAGAAGAAGAAGTAAGAAAAAAATTTTAAGTAAACAATTATATATTATCTATGTATAGGTGGATGTTACCGCGACCTTAATATAAAGCATAGTATTAACTAGCCCTTGTAAAGTTGTTAAACTTATATAACAAATAATATTTTGAAAAATAAAAAAAATATCTTTAAGTAATTGTTCTAAAATAAAACACCATTTGTAAAGTATAACGCACACATACACTAATTTGTCAGAGCGGGAAAGAGATATATCTCTTTCTCATTCGGTCATTTTTTGAATTAAAGGTGACAGATTGTCTACGTTTAATAGCAATCTTGTAGTACGAGATGTATGTATATGTAGTTCGTATTATATAATGACTACCTCACGCGTTACACAGCAAGTATAAATATCGTGAAATGGGAAAAATGATCCTATACCTAAACTATTGATATTTGTTAACTAGTATTTTGTAATCAGCCTTGAAATATTTTACCCTATAGATAATTTTTACAAAGGCTGCGCTGTCAGATACACTCTGTATATACAATGATTTTTAATGTTTTTTTTCTTCCAGAACCCAAAAAGTAGCGAAGGTAGAAATATGTAGATATGGTACTGGCAACACAGAACAAACTCAAACTGACAATACTAGCCAGAAGAGCTTGGCAATCAGGTATATTATTTATTTTACAAAACTATTTTTGCATTTACAATCTGTATAATTTCATAACATAATAAAAATGAGGACCGTCGTGGCGCAGAGGCGCAGCATCGTCTTGTTAACACGACGGTTTGTGGGTTTCATTCCTGATCGGGGAGGATGGATTCTGGTAACTACGCAAGCGCGCCATTGAGTTCCGCTACTTAACACACAACGCTTCATAAGGCACGGGATAAAGCGTGAAGCTAAAATAATTAAAGAAAATGAGACCAAATGTTACAATTATGTTAGATGGTTGTGAGCCTCAATTGCAGGAATAATATTATATAGACGAAATTGCATATATTTGTACTCCACAGTAATCTAACGATCTAACGATCTCCATGATTTCCAATAAGTTAGTTGTTTCCTTTTATAGTTCATTCATTTTAAATTTAAACCCTCTTGGAAGGTAATAAAATCCATTTTTAATATTAAGTTTTTTTTTTTTTTTTTAGCTTCACGCTTTATCCCGCACATGGCAGGGTAGGCAGAGGGAACTACAGGAACTATAAGAACCTAGTGTTAAGACACTCCGTTACTTAGTCCCTGCTTACTCCGTCCCCACTTTCCGCCGTTTTCGAGGCATTGCGTGTTGAGTGGCGGAACTCAACGCCGCGCTTTGCCTTAGATGCCAGAGCGAAGAAAATGGAAATAGAAAAATCCATCTTCTACGACTGGGGATCGAACCCAGTAACCGTCGCGTTACAGGCAGACGTTGCGCCTCTGCGCCACGACGGTCCTCTAATATTAAGTATTATAAGTATTAAGCAATATGTATATTTATTTCAGTCCAAACAGCAGCTTAACACGGCCGTACAGTCCAAAATCGACTACCAATTTAGCCGCCAACTACAACCGTCCTCAACCTCCCCCATACTCCACAAATTCCCTACACCATAGAAAAACTGACAAAGACAAACATGCACCCGAAACTCGTTCCCATTTAGCTCTAGAAGAATCTCTAAAACTTCTAAACCAAGCCAATATAAACAAGTACGACGATATATGCGATAAAATATTAGACCTGACTGACGGTACTGACGACTATGTGCCCATTAAGGAATTTATGACTGACACAAATTATATAAAGCCTGACATTGATAATGTGGCGGAATTGGCGAAGTATGGTATAACAGGTGTAGGTCCAATTTGACATCAAACAGATGGTTCACAGCCACCCGTCAAAACTTGGTTTTGCTAAGATTTTTTTATATTTATAATAAAGTTGAAATTTAAATTATAGTGGGAACCCGATTATCCGGCTTTTGGGTCTCGAATATCCGGTCTTAACTGGTTTACGTTTATAGTAATAGAGTTTAAAACAAATCTTTTTAATTGCAAAATCGAATAAGAAAGAAATCGATTATTTATTTGAATAAATCGTATGGCAATAAAACACAGAAGTATGTAAGTAATCATTACGTTCCTTGAAATGTGTTTTAGTAAAAAAAAACATTTATGTAGAAAACTTTAGTCTTTTGATCTGATTTCACGAATATTCGTTTATTCGGATTATTCGATTAATCGAGTTTCCACTGTATTTTCCAGAAGTTTTTTACTTTTCACTTGAATATTATAAGCTTGTGAAGAATAAAACTAATAAATTCATTTATAAATAAAAATGAAATATATGTTTTAAGCAAAAGCTTAAATTGTTTAACATTTAGCCTTATTATAAGTGTTGTGTTTTTTGACAATTAATTAATAGATTAAGTAATAATAATAACCAATTTTAATCTATTACTTTTTTTATAACGCTATAAAAATTATTTTTTGTAAATTCTTTATAAATTTTACAGCCATTTACATATTTACATGTTATTTGGATTGTTCCTTGACTTTTGTTACAATCCAAGTTTCAACTGCAATTACAGTGAGTTTCGTTGAAATTGCACATGAATATGTTTTAAGACTTTATTTTTGTCTATCATTATGTGATATATAAAGCGAAGTAGTTGATTCCTTAATATTTTTAATATTTTTTATTAAAAAAAAGTAAAAAAAAAACGTTAGAATTTTTATTTTGCCAGTTTGTTAGTAAATAAATTTTAAGTAAGTAGATTGTATTTAAATTATACTTACTAATGTAAAATGTCGTCATGTTAAATTAGGCACTTACATATATTTAATACAGTAAAATTAAATTATAATAGAAAGTAAAAACGTTTTTCATATAATAATTGAGGTTTTCTTTAGACATTAACATTAAAAGTACTGAACGAAACTCTTAAGGGTTAGGTGCAATAACTATTTTTTTTGTTTTTTTTTTTTTTTTTTTTTTTTTTTTTTTTTTAGCTTCACGCTGTATCCCGCACATTGGCAGGGTAGGCAGAGGGAACTGCAGGAACCATACGAACCTAGTGTTAAGACACTCCGTTGCTTAGTCCCTGCTTTTATCTGTCCCCGCTTTTTTTTGTTACTTTTATTAATGTTTCATATAGTTTTAAAATGCATTTAAAAAAAACAGTGTTATGTCAACGTTTCATTTTTATCTTTTTGTTTATCGTAACAGGATGATTTTCTTTGAAACTTTAAAAGCACAGTATATTCTAGTAGTAATAAAGTTTTAATTAGTATAAGAATTAATCACTAACTATGTGATATTTTAGCTGTCATTATAATGTCAAGATAGGAAGATCTTAGTAATAAATGTACTGTAATAATATAAATAAAATACTCTAATCTAGTCAAATGTATCTGGTCGTTGAATAAACTGAATAAAATTCTTAAATTTTTAATTATTTGATATTCCTTTTTCTGTCTTTTAATGTGAATATACAAAAATTATTAATCGAATAAAAGTAACTAAATTTTATAAAAAGGGGAAATTCATGAAAAAATTCTACGAATGTTTTGCGAATAATGAATGTCAAAAAAAAATATTTGATGAAGATAATACGTTATAAAAATCTAAATCAGTTTACTTTTTGTGGTTTTTAATACAAAAAACAGTAACAAAAATCAATTCTCTGTCCCTTCTAAAAAAGTTTTATCAGCTAACACTCAGGTTTTTAATGCTATAATCTAAAGTGCTATCTTGCTTGTCGTAAGCAATTGGCGCCAAATTTAAAAGAATTACTGAATATTCGCATTCGCGAATGTCGGTAGCAAATATTCGCATTCCCGAATGTTAAAAAAATGACATTCGTACATCACTAGTCACTTGATTGCAGCAAAACAGCTAAACAGCAAAAAGCAAATATAGTTTAGCACATATTTATTTAACAATTAAGTTTAAAAATATTATTTAACAAGAATTTCATTATGAAGTCGGCTTTTTCTTTGGGTTTATACTCACTTTTGTCCTATAGCTCATATTTTTGTTTAACGTTTCAGGTCAAGTTTATATATAATATAATTCAGTATTTTCACAATTTGCAGCAACTTTATTCTGTACTTGAACATTGAAGAATATTACAAATTATCGGTTTGACCCATTTGTCTTCCAACTTCTCAATCAGTCAGTCAAACATTATCGATATTTTGCTTAAATATAATTTAATTAAGAAATAAAAGAATAAAGTGTTTCCATTATTTATTAAACAATCAACACTGAGATTACATTGCATGTCCTAAGGTAGAAAAACAGTTAGGTATTCCTAAAGATCTTTACTGACAATACGAGGTGAAAGTTACATTTTCAAAAATATTTTTTTTATTAATCCAACATATCTTATAAAGTTAAATAACTAATCATAGCTCTATTCAAATAACAAGATATTTTTATTAACAAAAAACACTGTACACTCTACTACATTTTCTAATAAACTAAGAAAATAGAAATAGAGAATAATGAGACAGAGACCTTTGAAATAGATCAAGATGGCAAGAAATCGCTGTATTAAAATGAAGATACCTCCAATTTCATAGATTCATTTATGGCTTTTTTTATTATCTATTGAGAAAAATTTTAAAATAGATTAAAAAAATAATTTCTAATGACAGTATATTAATGACATATATCATATTTGCTTCATAACTTGTTATTGAGTACAATTATTTTATAAATTTACAAGATTGATAAATTCTCTTCATATAATTATTTAAAAAATTAATCATAACCATAATTTATAATTTCAATCATACTGACCAAAATTTTCTAAAAGACTAAAAATAACTTAAACTAGTTTGTACTAAAACTAAATACAACTAAAAACGATTATCACAATTCTCATAAGAAGTAAAATAATTATATTTATAATAATTCGTTTATAAATTGAATATAGAGTAAATTATAAATTGTCCTATATTTTATTGTTTGCATAATTAGTATAATTATAAAAAAAAAGTAAAGGCAAATTAACTTTTGTATCATCTGTTGAAAATAATCTTATACTATTTAATTTGCAATGAAAGCGTGAGGTACATTTTTGGTGCAGCTTACAAGTAAAAAGCCTTTAGTAATTACTTTGCATATATAAATAATATATATTCGATACGAATTAAAATAATAACAATAAATTTATCATTATTTCTCATAGAAATTTTGTAGTTCTTTTTTTTTAATAATTATGTACAAATTTTCGATAAATATAAACGAGTTCATGAAAATATATACACCAATATTCTTAACATTATCCTCATATATTTTGTTATTCGTCCGTCAGTTAGTCTGTCAGTCAAGAAATTTCTCTTAAAAAGAAGTGAGAGAATAAAATGTCAAGAATCCTTTGGATCATTAAACTTGTAAAACAAAAATAAAAAAAGATTGTCGCGTAATCAAAATTTTTAAAGGTACTTTTTGTTCGTCTACAATTATGTAGTTGATACGAAACCCTCGGAAATATATGTTTTTCATTAAGGTGCATGTGAATATGTTTCGTCAATTATTAATATCTAAACTTAACAGTAGGTATATCTGTATAAAAACAAAATGGATGAGGTAATTATAGCCGATGTAATATAACTGGTTTGGAACATCAAATTGATAATATTGTGTAAATTTGTACTATAATAATGTCAAATTATGAATTACACTTAATTATTTAATATTAAACTATATAAATGTACTCAAATACGACGTTAATAGTTTAATGACACCTAATTTGTTATAAAATTAGGTAAAGGATCTTTCCCGCCATTTCCATATTGACAAATGTCACTAACGTCACAAGATAAAAAATACTTAATAAATTTTTGCTCAATTTTTTTTTAATTTATCCAAATAAATGATAAAGCTATAAATAATATTTTATAAGCCACCAATTCATCGTTTACATGAGTTTACACATATTTATACATACAATATATATTTCCTTTTTACTCAACTGGTTTCCAGCAGACGATCGCCCGCATGTCGTCGGGGGCGCGACCGAATATTCTTTCTCCGTTGGGATCGATATACTGGTTTAGTTGATAGTCGAGTAATGTTTGGAATCCGAGAACGTCTCTACCTAGTTGCTGTGAAACACAAATATTATTATATATTTTATATTTACTTTTAAATAAAAAATCTTTCTAAACTTTCATGAATAGTTGTAATCTAATTAATCATAATCTAAACTTAAAAGGATTTTCTCTAATGAAAATATTTAAAGTATATTATTAAACCTACTTTATCTACAATAAAATAATAATAAAATATATATGGACTTTTAATTTCTTATTCTATTATATATTCGTCTACCAGTACCTTAATAAAGAATCTCAAAAGTAAATACATACGTACATAATATTTTTAGATAGTTCTGAAACGTTATATTTAATGAAATAGTATTAAAATATTTTTTAATAAAAAGAAAAATTGAGTTTCAATAAACTAACTACGAAAGCTCGTTTAGTTTAGTATCTATGAACAATTGGTCCGAGTTGACTTTTAGTTTACAATAATGAAAATATATGTATTTCTTCGTCTTTTTAAGAATTAATGACAAAAAAAAATAAGAAAAACTACTAACCTGCGTCAAGGGACTAGTGTTAGTAGTAAACACGCCCTTAAACCTCCTTTCTCTAGCGATCCTCTCCGTCGCCAGCTCCAGGGCCTGGATCGCGGACACGTTGTCTTGCGGAGACAGCTTGGAGTCCGTCGCCATCATGAAGGAGTGCAGGATAGCTCCTGGATGACACATTTGTAGGTTAATGTTTTTTAAAGAATATTATTATATCTACTATACGTTGTACCTCATGCTGAATGCGAAAGTATAAAAATAATTTTATTTTAAATTATTAAGTGGCTATTACTAATTATATTTTTACAAACGCTCGATTAACTTTAGTTTTTTTATATGTTTTCACGTTTTATCCCGCACATGGGCCCTGCCAGAGGGAATTGCAGGAACTATAGGAATCTAGTGTTAAAACACTTCGTTGCTTGTACCTGCTACACGCCTTTTTCGAGGAATTGCGTGTTGAGTGGCGGAACTCAACGCTTTGTCTAGTTTCCGGAGTGAAGAAAATGGAAATAGAGAAACCCATCTTCCCCGAGTGGTAATCGAACCCACAAACGGACGCGTTTACAGGTAGACGTCACGCCTCTGAGCCACGACGGTCCTCATTGTTTTTTAAATTCTATCATACTACAAGGTTTTCAATAATGTTTTTGATAATTTGCGTTGTACCTGCATGCATATACTCGCAAAAATGAAAATATTTCCCAATGAATGCAAAAATATACGAAACATTAAAGAAAACAACTTTATGTTAATATAATAAGTCGCCATTTCTTATTATATTTAACAAAAGTTAGTTAGAACGTACAGGAGACGAAAACACTGCTGGAGAAAAAATAAATACATGTATTCATGATGTAAATTACGAATATTGAACAGTTCTCACATTATTTTTAACCATATTAAAATTAAATTATATTAAATCAAAACTTTTAATAAAAATTAACCATTATATTTTCATTGCGAAAAATGATCTCCTAACATAACTATGACTTAGCACAGCCATACACAAGTTACGCTTATATTTAAGCATTAAGACGTACAATAGTCACGATTGCTTGTAAATAGTCACGATTGAAGTATTAATAAGTAAGTAATCTCACCCTTCCCCTCGGGCAGCACGGCGTCCCTGATGGAGCCCTCCACGAACTCCAGAAACGTCATAATCTTGGCGAGTCCCCCGCTCAGCGCGACGTCGGGCTCGTCGCGCGCGTCGAAGTTCAGGGCTACAGCTATCGGCGAGCCGGATGCTGAGGACGTTATATATGTTTGTATATAACATATGATATATAATGTATAATATATAATATACACGCTTTATCCCGCTTATAGCAGATATGTAAAGGTACACGTTACCCGTTTTAGATATATGTAATTGTATAAAACGAGGAAATTTTGAGTTAAAAAGTTTTTTCTCAAGTGACAGAGACAATAACTTTCTTGATGTAATGTTTTTGACGTTCAAATAATGAATCATGCATCTTATTTCGAGTACAATAATGTGAATTTGAATCTTTTGTTTTTTTAGCTTCACGCTTTATCCCGCATATTTCAGGCAGAGGGAACTGCAGGAACCGTAGGAACCTAGTATTAAGACACTCCGTTGTTTAGTCCCTGCTCTCCACCTTTTTCGAGACATTGCGTGTTGAGTGGCGGAACTCAACGCCGCGTTTGCCTAGTTTGCAGAGCAAAAAAAAGAAGAATAATACGAAAGGAAATAGAAAAAATCATGTTCCCCGAGTGGAAATAGAACCCGCAAACTCGCGCCTATGCGCCACGACGGTTGAACTTAAATAATGAAATACTCAATATGTGTGTGCTTACGGTCTTCCAAGACGACGCTGAGGTCGGCGTCCAGCAGCGGCTGCCAGCACGCGTCGACGCACTGCGCGTAGTCGCGCGGCGCGATCTCGTGACGCAGGAATTGCTCCAGTTCCGCCTTCTCGTAGAACGAGGACACTATCATTCTGTATAGAGAAGATCACTAAATATGATTGTTTATATATTCAAAAATATATTTCGTGGCTTTATAGCCATTTGTTTCAGGTAACTTTTAGGTTGTAAGGCAACCAAAATAGGTAGGTAGTTAAAGAAAAATTATAATATGTTAAAAGTAGAAATAAACGAACACATAAATGATTGTAATACGATAAATTATCGTAAAATGTTTAATTAATACACATATAGGACACACACACACACACATATATATATATATATATATATATATATATATATATATATATATATATATATATATATATATATATATATATATATATATATATATATATATATATATATATATATATATGTGTGTGTGTGTCCTATATATATATATACATATAGTATTAAATATCTCAATATCTTTTTATTGTTAATAATTTCAATATCGTATGCTGTATGTTTACGAGTATATGAAAATATAATTAGCTTACTTAAAGTATACATAACACTCATATGAAATATATTTATAACTCACTCTATGACTCGTTCTTTATGGTCCGGCCTCATAGAGACTGCGGTGTAGTTGTTGTGTTCATCGTGCGAAGAGTTCTCCGGATGCGTCGTCAAATGTGATAGAACTTCACCTAGATCCCTTGCTCCTAAGAAGTCGCTTATTTCTGAAATAATATTTTCCTATATATTTGATGATTTTGCGAAGTTGTAATATTCCTTTTATTTTGCTCTCTTTCTAATTGATTTTATTTTACAACACGTAAGCCAACAATGTGCTTATTTTATCAGTATTTATATTTAATATTTGAACAAATGGGATTCGAACCCACTACCATGTCATTTGCACCACAAAAGGACAACAAAATATCTGTAAATACATTATTCATAACAATTTTAAATAATAAAGAAAATATTTACCTATATAATACCCCTTGTCCCTCAATCTAGTAATTGTGTAAATTGAATTCAAGGAATTTCCGCCCAACTCGTAGAAGCCAACTCTGACAGACAACACTCCTCTAACAGAACGTCCGAGCACTTCCCCTACTGTCTCGAATAGCACTCTCGCTGTTTCTAGATCTTTTGGATTAATTCCAGTATAGTCCATTTCCAATGGGATTTCGGCGTCATCTGCATGATAAAAGCAAAAAGAAATATTAAAACAAATTTTAAAGTTACAGGCTACAGCTACGAAGTGTTTTAACACTAGGTTGCTATGATTTCTGCAGTTCCCTCTGCCTGCCCTGCCATGTGCGGGATAAAGCGTGAAGCTATAAAACTACAGAGCTTGACACTATAACTACTGAAGTAGCTGTATATACAGAGAGAAATCAGTGATAAGACACGCTGTTCTCCAGTCTCCGCCCGTAAATACCTTCTCAGGCAGGAAAAAAAGTTTTTTTTAAATATATACAAACTTCATGTTTTTTACTGACATATGCTGTCACACTTTCCTCATCGTACCTCTCTGAAGAGTGCAGATACTTCTAGAATATTATATTTTTCGTTAGTGCTACTATATCAAAGTTCGGCTAACATTTTATATAACCCAAAACTACCTTTCATTTTACTAAATTAAACTACCTCCACCTTCCTCTCACATAAAATGAGGATAAACGTTTAATATATATAAGATAAGATAATAAGATCCGACGTTCTATACATTCAGTATTGGTATAAGTTTGTAATTGCCAAATATAAAGCAATTAATCTGGTTATAATACTTTTATTTTAAATATTTTCGAAAATAATGGATCTTTTTACTATAAACTTATTCTAATTTATTTATTTATTTATTTATTTTCCACTTAGAATCAATAAGATGATCACTTGTGTACGTCAGATAGAGCGAACGGAGGAGTGTCAAAGGAGCCCAATTTGATAGTAAATATCGAATTGAGCCCCTCTGAAACCTACACACTCCATGACTTAAAACTAAGGTTACGAGGGTTCCAAGCGCGGCCTGGTGAGAAGAGCCCACAACAAACTCAGCCAGGTTTCCCTAAACCTATTGTGATCACTTCACAAACGTCACTCGAACTTATGAGCAATTCATTAATTCCATGCCGTTTTATCATCAATGTAATCCTTTACACTATAATAGGATTTAGTAATTAATTGCCGTTTAACAAAGATTTTAAATTTATTTAACGAGAGATCAAATACTTCTTTCGGCAGTTTATTGTAGAAACGGACACAATTACATGGGAAGGAGTTGCCTATTTTATGGAGCCTAGTGGTGGGCATAACAAGTTTATACTTATTCCTCATATTAACATTGTGAACATCACAATTTAATCTAAATTTATCAATATTTTTATGAATATATATTAAATTCTCGAATATATATTGACTGTGAAGAGTCATGATTTTAAATTTTTTAAATTTATCCCTAAGGGAATCTCTGGGCCTCATGTTATAGATTGCTCGAACAGCCCGTTTCTGAAGAACAAATATAGTACCAATATCAGCAGCATTACCCCATAATAGTATACCATATGACATAATGCTGTGGAAGTAACTAAAATAAACTAGTCTAGCGGTATTGACGTCGGTTAAGTAGCGGATCTTTTTGATCGCATACGCGGCTGAGCTAAGTCTGTTCGACAAATCGTTCACATGAGGGCCCCACTGAAGTTTTGAATCTAAAGTAATGCCCAGAAAAACTGTAGTATTTACTAAATCTAGTTCCCCATCGCCAATTTTTACAATAGTTTTGGCAAATTTAACATTCGGAAGTGTGAATTTAATACACTTCGTTTTCTTCTCATTTAACAGTAAATTATTGACATTAAACCATTGGACAATATTTGAGAGAGTATTGTTCACATTGTCAATTTTGCTGCTATATATTAAATTTGTGAAATTAAAAAAAAAGAATAACACAATTAAGCTGAAAAGTTTGTTTGGGCTAATGTGTTAATCTCAGTAACTAGTTAACACTTAAATTGTTAGAATATCTTAAAAAATAAGCCACAGTTATTAATTGGCTTTTGAAAATAATTAATTCTACCTTACTAGGGATCGAACCCACTAGCGTCGTAGCCAAAATAACAATACAAATTAATTTAATATACATTTTTAGTTATAAACTATTAAATTAGTTTTGGTGTTGTTACCAGAGCGAATAAATTGAAAATAATTAATTCTACCCTACTAGGAATCGAATCCACTACCGTCGTGCGCCAAAATAACAGTAAAAATAAGTTTAATATACCTTTTTTTTGCAGCCTTCATCTACTGACCCCTTCATTTACTGGGCCATTGAAAAATATAATGATTCAATGTAATAACAACATAACAACTAAAGCATTTTCCTTTAAAAATTAATTTATTAAAATGATAAATCGATGATCATTTAAATCATTTAATACAATGATTATTATTAAAATTTATTTCCTGCTTCAGTTAAGAGCTATTATTATAACAATTGTAACAATTTATTTAAATGCTTTGTAATTATATTAAAATTATAGTTATTATTTGAAATATTGTTCTATTTCTTTATTAATCTATATAAAATAAATCTATTTTGTTTTCAGCCGTTATTTAACTTAATTTGCTAAACATTTTAATTCATAAGTCAAGACACTGGTTTCCAGCATCTGTACGAATTAAACGATAGTGAATTTTAACGCCGTTTTGCCTTTATAAGGTGTTCAAATAAAAAGAATCCATCCCCTAAAGTGAGAATTGAACCCTAAATAGGACTTACATTTGCGTAACTAAACGCACTTGTCAGAGGGTGAGTCACGTGAGTCATAATAATAGGTATTATCAAAAACGCCGACGAATGAACGACAGTTACAAAAATTTCGACCCCTTTAAATTTTTTAATTACGACCACTCAGCCCACTTTCCTTCTTTTCATCGATTGTGCTACAATGATTTGTAATGTATAATAATAAACACTAATAGATTAAATAAAAACGATTAATAAGCAAAATTTAATAAGTAAATTTTGCTATACAAAAATGACAGGAGACTTAAATTATAAAGCCATTTTTTAATACGTAAATAGATCCATTACATAAATATGTGTATATAAGTATGGTTCTTACCATTATTGTTGGTATTTTCATACATTTTCAACAGGCCTTGTCTATCGACTTTGCCGTTGACGAGAAGTGGGATCTTGTCGATTACTATTACCTGTAATTAAAATAATAGTTTTTATATTTTTTTTCTAGTTTCAAAGCTATTTTCAAAGACGAAGTCCCAAAGAGGTGAAAGTTACTAAGCAAGTGTTTTCTTTGTGCAACACTGGTTTCTTTATACATAAACTAATGTGTGTGTGACGGAACGTGAAGCTAAAAAATAAGTAGACCTTCAATCAATATTATAACTGAATTATAACAATTATAAATATGTCTTTAAATGCTTTGTAATTATTTTGAAAGTATAGTTATTATTTAAGGTACTTTTCATTTTTTTGCTTCACGCTTTATCCCGCACATGGCAGGGTAGACAGAGGGAACTGCAGGAACCATAAGAACCTAGTGTTAAGACACTCTGTCGCTTAGTCCCTGCTTTCTCCGTCTCCGCTTTCCGTCTTTTTTGATCGATCGGCATCGAACCCAAAAACCGTCACGTTACAGGCAGACGATGCGCCTCTTTGCCACGACGGCCCTCAGTGCCTATATCTATATATGTGAGATATGTCGTAAAGCTATGAAAATAAGTAGACCCTCACCTGCGGTATCATGTACTGGGTAAGAGAATTCTTCAAAGCCGACTCAATATGATGACTGGTCAGACGCGCGTTTTCTTCTATTGTTACGAACGCTAATATTTCTGGATTTCCGGTGACTAGTCCATAGCAGAGGACCACAGCTGGGAACAAAAGGTTTTTTAGCCAAAACAAAACCAAGCAACAAGAACTTCAACTGTGCACATTCCTCATTTTTAGACTAAAGTCATCATTTCTTAATTAAATAAATTTAATACAATAGCTATACCCACGGCGGGATTTGAACCCGCGTCCTCTTGCGAATCGTGTGAAAATATTATTACCATATTAGTAGTTTCCTATTCCAGTGTGAGTTAACACTTTAAAATCATAAAAATAGCTATTAATGTATATTATTCAATTAAAATAAATTTAACCCTACCTTTCTCCACACCACCAATGTTCTGTACAGCTCGTTCTACTTCAGTCAAGTCGACTCTATGACCTCTTATTTTGACTTGTGCGTCGGTTCTACCGGCGAATAGGATAAGGCCTTTATGCAAAACACCAAAGTCTCCAGTACGGTATAGACGACTGAAATCTGTTCAGAAAAACATAGAGATTCGCGTATATTACTAAACATATTAAAATTTGAACTTAGCAATAGTTGAATTTGCGCCTCTTCGAACTTATTCAAGAGCAGTTTCTACGGGCGGACAAATATATATATTTAATATGTGAAAAGCATTTTAGAAATATTGAAATACGTGTATATTATTTGTATATATGTATAGTATTTATGATATTTTTATAAATGCTTAAATATTATAATAATATTCCATTTAAAAACAACAATGAATTAAAACTTCCATAGTATTTTTTCTATAATAGTTTTATATTTATTTTCACAAATTCCTTATTACTGGACAAGAGTGGATTACAATACTTAGAGCCAATTTCACCGGTCATAGATAAAGTTTCAGATTGTAAGCTGATAGTTAATACTGTTTATTAGATAAAGGCCAATATTAAACAGGTTTTTATCTACTAGATAGTCACGCCTGAGGCTTGTGAAACATAAATTCGTTGCATATTTCTATCTGAGACTTTATCAGTCTTGAAAAAAGTCATACACACCTGGATGTGAAGCGTGAGGGTTGTCACAAAACTTATCCGACCCCTGTCCTCCGACGTACCCCTTGGCCAGGTTCCGTCCTGAGACCCACACTTCACCGGGTTCAGACTCCCTCGAAGGATTCATTTCCTCATCCAACAGATATACGGCGCAATTGTCTAACGGCGCACCTAAAAGTTAATTGTAAATTGCTTTTACATTGTATTATTTATAATAGGTAATATTTTGTTTGAATTCCAATTCCAATAGTGAAAATGTTACGGAGAAAGCAGGGACTGAGCAACGGAGTGTCTTAACACTAGGTTACCACGGTCCCTGCAGTTCCCTCTGCCTACCCTTCCATGTGCGGGATAAAGTGTGAAGCTAAAAAAAAATTATGAACTTAATTTTCATTTGAAATAACAGCTTAATCAGTCCACCCTCCACTATCATTTATTTAACAGTTTAATAAATCAGTTTAATGTTAATAAAAAAGCTACTCTTAAAGCTTTTACATTTGAATTAAATTTAAACATATAAAAGCAGGACTCGAACTCGCACCACTCGGACGCCGTCTGAGCTTTCTAATCAATTCATCCATAAGTTCATATCTTATAAACGCTTAATATAATTTAACACATAGTTTTAACAAAAAACCTTTAAAAATATAATATAAAATTATTATATTATTTAGTATCCTTGATATACGTGTGTAAGAAACATATTACAGATGCATTTTATTTTTTCATGTTATTCTGAATTATAAAGCTTTTGTAGTTACGTAGTTAGATCTAGATTGTTCCGCTTTAGTTATTTCTCGTTTTTGATATAGAATATATATATATATATATATATATATATATATATATATATATATATATATATATATATATATATATATATATATATATATATATATATATATATATATATATATATATATATATATATATATATATATATATATATATATATATATATATATATATATATATATATATATATATATATATATATATATATATATATATATATATATATATATATATATATATATATATATATATATATATCTTCTTCTTCTTGCAGTGCCTCTTCACTACTGAAGGTTGGCCGTTAGTTCCCTGAACCTCTCCCTGTCCATGGCCAATCGGAACAGTTGTTCGACAGAGGTCATGCCTGTCCACTCCCTGATGTTTTTGAGCCACGACTTTTTCCGGCGTCCAGCGCGCCTCTTTCCTTCCACCTTGCCCATCATGATGACTTGCAGCAGATTATACCTATCGTGCCTAAGCACATGACCGAGGTATTCAACTTTCCGCTTCTTGATGGTTTGTAATAGCTGTCGGGTCATGAAGACGCGCTGGAGAACAATCTCGTTAATGACTTTTTGCGTCCAACTGATGCGAAGCATGCGACGATAACACCACATCTCGAATGCCTCGAGACGTCTCCGGGTATCTTCCTTTAGAGTCCATGCTTTGCAGCCGTACAATACAACAGGCCAGATGTAGCATAGGAGGATTCTTACTCGGAGCTTGATGTGAATTCGTCGACAGCACAGAACTTTCCTCATGTTAGTGAATGAAGCTCGGGCCATTTCTATCCGGGTCTTAATATCTTGGTCTGATTCCCATGTTTCATTTACCCAAGCTCCAAGATATTTGTACTGACGAGTCCGCTCTAGATTTTTGCCGGCTACTTGTATTGTTGGATTTAAGTCAGGGTTTCTGGAAACTACCATTAGTTTTGTCTTGCTGATGTTGATTGATAATCCAGCTTTCTCACTGCTATTGTTCACTTTGTCAACTATTTCTTGCAGGTCTTTTTCTGTTGACGCTATCAAAACTGTATCGTCGGCATAGCGAAGATTATTGATGGTCTTTCCATTAATCTTTACACCAGCTGCAAGGCCTTCCAAAGCTTCTGATATTATAGCTTCTGAATATAAGTTGAATAGCAGTGGAGACAAAATGCAACCTTGTCGAACGCCCCGTCGAATCTCAATTTCATCTGTATCCTCGTTTTCTACCCTAACAGTGGCCGCTTGGTTCTCGGTTTCCGAATGATTCTTATGTCCTTCCCGTCGAGTGCGATGTCATCCAAATACTCCAGTAACTGTTGATGTTTCACACGGTCAAAAGCTTTTTCATAGTCTATAAAGCACATCAGTACATCGACTTGCATGTCTCTGCATTTCTGAACTAGAACATTTAGGGCAAAAAGGGCTTCTCGAGTCCCAACACCTGAACGGAAGCCGAATTGACTATCTCCCAGTTGTTCATCACAGGTAGGTGTAATCCTGTTCTGTATGATTTTCAAGAAAACTTTTAATACATGGCTCATAAGACTAACCATACGATATTCTCCACATTTGCGAGCATTCTGCTTTTTAGGGATTGTTATAAGCGTCGATTTGAGCCAGTCCTTGGGAAGATCGCCAGTATCGTAGATCTTATTGAAGAACTGTGTTAATAATTCAAGCTGATCTTCTTCCAAGAGTTTCAGTACTAGTGTATATATATATATATATATATATATATATATATATATATATATATATATATATATATATATATATATATATATATATATATATATATATATATATATATATATATATATATATATATATATATATATATATATATATATATATATATATATATATATATATATATATATTTATAATATTTTTAATTTTTGCTCGTGAAATTGTCGATATATTTTTTTTTGTTCCATAAACTGAATTCTATAAAAACTTTGGTCACTAAACGTCATTTAATTTTTATGCACATATGTACAAGTTATAGCCAATAATTATATATCGGTGGACTGTGCTAAAAATCTGGATAATCTTTCTTAGTTCTCCTTCGTAATTTCGAGTGGGAATCGAACCCACGTCGCGTCGCGACAGGCAGACGCTGCCACTTCCGCCACGGTCCTCATACATACATAGTCACGAAAGAATTTTTATACACATACATACACATTTTAAAGACCTACTAACTTACCAATAGGTATAGTGGGGAACATCTCCAATTGATTAGCCTTTTCCAAGACAAAATAAGTAACGTCGCCCATAACCTCAGTGCTTCCGTAGAAATTGGCCAACTTATATCCATTTTGATCGCCAAAATATTGGAAAAATTGCGACGCCAAGTCTTTGCTAAGCGTTTCTCCGGAACAAACCCAAAATTTCAGATGTTTCAAAGGTCTCTCAGATGGATTTAATGACAGATACATCAATATCGATTTTAGAAGAGTCGGTACCAACACTAGCCTTTTGATCTGAAAAAGACGATGTTTATTATTATTGTAATAAATATAAAATGCAAAAAAATTATTTAAAATAATATATTTCTCTCTTAAATTAGGCAATGGAAAAATTAAAATTCGTGTAAGAGTTTAGCAGCTTCAGATATTTGTTCAAATGCTTTAAATTTCTTTTTACTATGTTTATATATATGTTGGTTCATACTTGTATATGAAAATATTATGAATTTTATATATTTTTTGCGATCATCTCGATCCTTTAAACATATCGGTCCTATATACAATAGTACAAGTGATATTGGTCAAAACATTTCATTCTCCACTTTATGGCCCATTTAAAAATTTCAAAACTCGATAAAAAAGCTTGGTTAGAGCGCTT
The DNA here is from genome assembly GCA_037178615.1 of Dione vanillae. Lineage (NCBI taxonomy): Eukaryota > Metazoa > Arthropoda > Insecta > Lepidoptera > Nymphalidae > Dione > Dione vanillae. Next base: position 1,750,709 of record JAZFAU010000257.1, read on the forward strand.
GAGCGGTTTCCATGAGGCATGGGTTTAAATCTCGTTGCGTTCAAACTTTTACACGTTTTCATAATCATATAAACAAAAAACATTACCACTTATTTCTCTAAGTAGGCTATAATTTAATATTTTATTTTAATATAGTAATTACTTTTGGAATCATAAGGCTTAAAACATTTTTATTACCTACGAATGTTTATTTAAGCTTAATAAATACATGAAAATAACGGCATTGTACAATATAATATTTTAATTGTAAAGTAATAAAATGGAAAACGATATTCGCAGATTTATTTTCTGCAATTTAACTTATAGCTTATATACAATTAAATTTGAAACTTATTATATTTGGATCAAGACTGTAAAATGTTTTTTTTAAATCAGAAATTTGCGCAATTTTTATGAATTCAAGTGCTCGTTAAATCAATAGACGCGTGTAGATTTTTACTATAGGTTTTCGAGTAAGTCAGGAAAAGTGTAATTAGAGGAGGATAAGTGTAATCACAACTTAAACAAAAACCTCCATCAATCTCTTAAGAAATTGCTATTACAATGGCATCGATCGATAATCGTTTTTAACATTACATATATTTAAAAACTTACCTGATATTCAGCCAAAATGTGGACCAACTTTTGTGGATCTCTCGTAGTATCCCTAGACAGTATGAGCAGGGACCTGCCATGTAGCAAAGGGCCCCATATTTCACATACAGAGTCTACAAATGTCAAAGCTGTTTTCCAAACGCAAACGTTCTCTGTATCCGAGAAGGGAAAGTTCCTGAATTGCCACCAAAGACGGTTGCATATTGCCGAATAAGGTAGACGTACACCTGTAAAATGTTTCTTAATTAAAATAAATTGTAATGTTTTTCGCCATTTTTAATCTAATTAAAGTCATAATTAAATTTCATCGGACCATCATGGCGCAGAGGCGTAGAGTTTACATGCAAACGCGACGGTTTGGGAGTTCGATTCCTATTCGAGGATGCATTTTTCTATATCGTTGAGTTCCGCCACTCAATACGCAATGCTTCGAAAAAGGCGGAAAGAAGGGACGGAGAAAATAGGGACTAAACAAAGGAGTGTCTTAACACTAGGTTCTTGCAGTTCACTCCGCCTAACGTGCCATGTGCGAGATAAAGCGTCAAGACATAAATTTCATTATTAATGAGATCCAAATGTTTTAAATATAATTATTATTAAACCTAAGCCATTCATATAACAATGGCGTCTATAATAATTCTATGATTTATATTACATTGCATTTTAAAGCAATGTTAAAATTTAACCAATGGTAGTAAATTACTACAATTTTTAATTAAGGAATAAAATGATTAAGAAGATAAATCTCAAGGATGTTCAAGCGAAGGCTGAGTCTTTAATTATCTTCAGAGATTATCATCAGATATTGAAAACAGTATAAAATATATGAAATATAAAAGTAAAAATCAACATAACAACAGCTACGGTAGTAGTTCTACTCAATTAAGTAGTAACTTACTACTATATGAACAATATATAATAGTAACTTACTACTAAATTAAGTAATAAGTTACTACTATATAAACAATATATAGTAGTAACTTACTACTTAATTGAGACGTAAATTAGTGAGGGCTTAAAAATATATGAATTCGTTCACCTCGGGTTCTACACCAATTCCACGACTATAGTTTAACTACAGTCACGGGAATGGTACTAAGTAATGTAAAATTTAAAAAAATGACTAAGTTATATTTACGAAAATATATAGTTTCCGAGTGTATTTAACTTTGTTAATAATTTATCATAAAAATTTAGACGATTCTTTACGGACTCTCTTTCTGTGTTAGTGTTTTTCAGTTTTATTTATATTAACTAGGTAACTGGAGAGCATAGATAAACATATATAAATATACAATTATAAACGCTAGTTACTACTTTTGATTTTTCGTAATCCAAATTACCATAGGCTTATAGAATATGTGACAGATGCTACAAGCTTATCGAAATCTTGATTAAAGCGGTATAGACAGACGGACAGACTAACATAAAATGATAATATAAAAGGTTTATTTATATTCTTTGTTTTACGGAACCCTAAAAACGAAAAAATAATTGAATGCGTTAATCAATTATTATAATTAGATTTATACACACACAACCAGATAATCGTCTTTTATTAAAGATGAAGGTCCATTGCGAGATTCATTAAAATAACATAAAAAGATTTAACAATAAAATCTATGCTTAACGAAAGCCTTGATGCATTATTGTATGAAGCAATTAATAGCCGTGACCTTAAAGTTATTGTGGATCTCATTTAAAATCTTTAAGTATTGACTTAGTACTGATTCACATTATATTTGTTTCTATATTTTAAATTACTGGGTTTTATTTTTTCATAAATAAAAACACCGTGAGGACCGTCGTGGCGCAGAGGCGTAATGTCTGCCTGTAACGCGACAGGGTTCGATTCCCAGTAGGGGAAGGTGGATTTTTCTATTTTCATTTCTTCGCTCTGGCAACTAGTCAACGCGCGGCGTTGAGTTCCACCACTCAACACGCAATGCCTCGAAAAAGGCAGAAAGCGGGGACGAAGAAAGGAGGAACTAAGCAACGGAGTGTCTTAACACTAGTTTCCACGGCCCCTGCAGTTCCCTTTGCCTACCCTGCCATGTGCGGGATAAAACGTAAAGTTTTAAAGAAAAAATAAATAAATAAAAACACTTTGGCAGAGATTATTTGTTTTTAGGATTCTGTATTTCTAAAAACATGGATCTGTATATCTATGGAATCCATTTTACTTTTTTTGGGTGCACGCTTTACCTCGTACATGGCTGGGTAGGCAGAGGGTATTGCAGCATCTAACCTGGTGTTAAGACATTCCGTTCCTTGTATATCGCCCATTTCGAGTTTTTGCATCTTCAGTGGTGTCATCTTCCCCGAGTGGGAATCGAACCGCTAACCGTATCGTTTGCTTTTTAAGTTTTATAAATAAGTTTTAATCTTTTCTACAAGTTCAATACGAACTTCAATTTTTTTTGAGTAGTTTCAAGCAGTACCTCATATAACAGGGCACATATAGATAACTTAGCATCTACAAGTAGTGTAGCGGAACCTAACGCCGTGTTCACATGTTCCTACTAGGATACGAAAATAAAAACATTACACACATTTCCTCAATAGACATCGAACCCATAACTTTTTGGAAAATCTAGTAAGAAAGAAAAGATAGTCTCGTTCTCGATCCAAGAACAATTTTACTAATAATCATTTCGTGTAATTGCATTTAATAGTTTATTCACCAAATGTTTTTATTATAAATAGATTTCAGACCCATATACTGATGTAAACTATTTAATCCCGCGCAAGGCAGGGTAGAGAAAAGGAACCAAAGGAAACGTATGATCCTTCTGTTGCCTGCTTTAAGCCTTATAGGAATTGCTGAATTTAACGCCGCATTTGACTTGTTGCCAGAGCTAAGAACATAGAAATTAAATAAAGAAAAATATTTATTTATTTATTTAATATTTTACCTTATCTAAAAAATGCACAACAAGCGTGCTTAATTCTAAAGACCATATTATGTCGTGAATAATTAATTGACCGGAAGTATTTTTTTTATCAAACTCTACATATTTCTTTGGAAATAACTATATACACATATTTGGTATTGTTAATGAATCAACTAAAGAATCTAAGTGAATTAGTTAGTATGAGACGTGTTACAAAGATATGAAATCTTAAAAAAAAATTGTTTACAGGTTTTCGTTTTATCCCGTATATAGCAGGATAAAAGAAAGTGTTAAAACACACCGTTTCCCCCTTTACAATGTGTTGATTGGCGGGATTAATTGCCGCAATTTGTGCTTTATAGACTAAGTGAGGAAAGGCAAATTACTTGAAACAATAGCTACCTCAAACGGTAAACAAACCTACAACCATCGCGTCAATACAAAGTCAAACACTGACTGACTGCGCTAAGGCAGCCTTAATATCTAATGCGCTTATGAATTTAATTATTAGAGAATGTGAAAAATTAAAAAACAATCTGTCTTTATGAGAACCGCCGTGGCCGCCGCCGGTTTGTGGGTTCGATTCCCACTCGGGAAAGATAGATTTTTCTATTTCCATTATCGCCATCAGCAGCTAGGCAAAGGCGGCGTTGAGTTCCGCCACTCAACACGCAATGCTCGATAAAGGCGAAAAGCAGGGACGAAACAACGGAGTGTCTCAACTCTATATTCTTATGGTTCTTTAAGTTCCCTCTGCCTACCCTGTCATATACGGGATAAAGCGTGAAGCTAAAAAACATCTATCTCTATACTAAATATTCTTTGTCCGAGTTCCTTTAATAAGGAATTATTAAAACCATATTAGCTTTTATTATCTATTAAAATTGCTTTGCTTCAATAAAATAGTGTTTATGTAGATTGGAATGTCCATAGAAACATTTCTTGTCAATGTTTCATCTATAAGGAAAACGTCTTGGAAGGCATTATTTTTCATTTGTGATGAATCGATTTCAATAGTTAATAAAAAATAATTTTATTAGCTTAACGGTGCTTAGAAATAGTAAAGTTAGGGATCTTGATGTTATGACGAAATTTTTGAGACGTACAAAAAGTGTCTACGTCCACCTTAAAGGCTGGCAGCGCCCTTGTAACACCTCTGCTGTTACACAGGGCCGTGGACGTCGGTCATAACTTATCACCAGATGACCCGACCGCTCGTTTGCCTTGTCCTTCCCATAAAAAAAGAAAAAGCGCGCGCAAATGTTTTCCAAGCAAATCCAATTGGCTGACGTGTACAATTTGCTTGATCAATTATTAATTGAACTATATATATATATATATATATATATATATATATATATATATATATATATATATATATATATATATATATATATATATATATATATATATATATATATATATATATATATATATATATATATATATATATATATATATATATATATATATATATATATATATATATATATATATATATATATATATATATATATATATATATATATATATATATATATATATACCTTTAGGTACACCAGTACTGCCAGACGTATATAGCACAATGGCAACAGTATCTGCATCAGTTTGCACAAGCACTTCGTCTTCGTTGGGCCGATCTGCTGGTAGAGCACTTGCTTCTAAAGATAACTCCTCGAAGGAAATAGCTGGCACACCACTACCGTTGAACATGGCCGGATTTGCTATTGAAAACGAAATTATTAATTAAACGATTAATAATGAATTAAATTGTATTGAAATAGGATAGGATTTACATACTACTTAGGAAGGGACTTTTTGTATTGATCTTTTTTTTCTAGCTTCACGCTTTATCCCGCACTTAGCAGAGTAGGCAGAGGACACTGCAGGAATTATACGAACGTAGTGTTAAGACACTCCGTTAGTTAGTCCCTGCTTTCTCCGTTTCCACCTTTTGTCGAGGCATTGTGTGTTGAGTGTATTGGTCTATATATATATATATATATATATATATATATATATATATATATATATATATATATATATATATATATATATATATATATATGTATGTATATATATATATATATATATATATATATATATATATATATATATATATATATATATATATATATATATATATATATATATATATATATATATATATATATATATATATATATATATATATATATATATATATATATATATATATAAACAATAAATAATGGTATAGCAACCGCATTTTTTGCCAACATACTCTTATTATAATACATATAGGTAATTAATAGACAATTAGCTTACGCAATGCATTATTATTATATGAAATACTTGACATTTTGCATAATATGAATTTTATTTATAATATACATATTATTTATTGTATATACATATATCATTGCTATTTTTACTAAATACTATTATTAAATAGTAAATATATAATAATATGTTTCCTCTGTTTTCATCAATACTGTATTTTTGAAGCATGCTCTTTGAAATGACTACATTAGGTTTCACTTAAAGTTGAGTCCCTTAATATTATTTTTTCCAAAAACTACTAATATTTTAGTTTATTTCTATGTTGAATATCATCGGAGGTCTCTCAAGTGTGGTAGAGAAATTATACCTTAGTATAATTCTTTTATTGTAAATAGTTTTATTCACACATTTTGCTGTTTCTTTATAAATATCCTTTACTTTAGCCTCACTTCAAAGAGCGTACATACAAAGCATATATAATCTTAAAACATTTGCAAGCAATGGAGGTTCCTAAAATAAGTTATTTAAAATATCATAGCGCTATGTTTTTTTATAGAAAAAACGATCAAGATCACTCTGATCTTATCATCTGATGAATTACACATAGATGGTACCTAACCTACGTTTGTACCTAAGATGGTACCTAAGTTGCCGTCCAACGCTCTAGTACAAACCACTTGCATTTTTAATAAACTTAGCTTTGTATAATAAGCAATAAAGTTCCGTTTGAAAACTCATTTCCATCATTCAGACATTTTTATACAAAAAATCTAGATTTCTGTTAACTTTTTAAACGTAAACAGGTATAAAGTGATATCAAAAGAAAATTAATATAAAGAAAAAGAACTTTATAATATAAGCTATAGTTTAGGGCTAATATAACCAATATCGAGCTTAACTTTTTTAAATATTATTAAAAATTAACAAAAACATGTAAAATTAAACTATTAATTATAAAATACGTACCAGTATCGTCATAAACAACCAAAGATGGTTGAGAATCTTTTAATATGTGGTTTATACGTCCTTGAGGGAAGCTCGGCTCCATAGGGACGTATGCCGCGCCCGCTTTCCAAGTAGCAAGAAGGGTTATTATGGTGCTGAAGCAAATAAAGATTATAGTTATTAATGTAGTTCATGAGACTTCAACTAGGTGAAACGTGGCGTTGAGTTCCGCCACTCAACACGCAACGCCTCGAAAACGGCGGAAAGCAGAGACGGTGATAGTAGGGACTAAGCAACGAAGTGTCTTACCACTAGGTATTTACGGTTTCTGTGGTTCCCTCTGCCTACCCTGCCATGTGCGGGTCATCCCGCACCTATCCCGCGTGTAGGTTCAATGTTAATTTTTTTTTTGATAAAGCGAGTAGGTTCAATGTTAATTTTTTTTAGCTTCATGCTTTATCCCGCACATGGCAGGGGTAGACAGAGGGAACTGCAGAAACTATGCGAACCAAAGTGTTAAGGCACTCCGTTGCTTTAGTCCCTGCTTTTTTCCTTTTTTTTCTTATCTTAATGAGGGCACTTTAATTATTTTATTAAATAATAAAAGACGAGATAGCAAATTGTGGGGTGGACAGTACTACAATAGTATGTCTAAATATTTTTTTTAAGTAGCTACAATGTAAACTTGATTAAAAAATAGTTTTAGCTTTCATGTTTGATCTATTGAAACAATATAGTAAATTTTTTATAAGTATTGTAAAATATACTGTATTGTTGTATTGTAATTTACTTAATATACATATGTATATTAAGCAAATTGCAATACAACAATATATAGATTTAATGTACAAATAGATTAAATATAGATTAAATATATATTTAATCTATTTGTACATTAAATTCTATAGAAAATATTAGGATTATGGAAAGAAAATATTCTAGCGAAAAGCTCTCTATGGCTCTTGTATATTTATTTTATAGCTTCACACTTTATCCCGCACATAGGGTATAGGATATATAGGGTAGGCAGAGAGAACTGCAGGGACCGTGGGAACCTAGTGTTAAGACACTCTGTTGCTTAACCCCTGCTTTCTCCGTCTCCCGCTTTCCGCCGTTTTCGAGGCATTGCGTGTTGAGTGGCGGAACTCAACGCCGCGCTTTGCTTAGTTTACCAGAGCGAAGAAAATGGAAAAGGAAAAATCCATCTTCCCCGACTGGAGTTCGAACCCAGAAACCGTCGCGTTACAGACAGACGTTGCGCCTCTGCGCCACGACGGTCCTTTTCGTATAATGTAATAATATATTATCTATATATATTATAAATATATATCGATCAGATCCAACGCTCAGTCCAGATTTGTACATAGGTTCTTTGTACAGCGTGAGGAAAGAGGAAAGTTTCGTATGGAAAATAGTTTAAGCGAATTCAAATTATAATAAGGTTATATTAAAATAGTGTTTATTAATTTTTTATTTACAAGTTACTTTTAACTACAGTAAAATATTTCAGGAGACGACAAAAAATCGAAGTTCATGGACAAAGTCACGGGCCGAAAGCTAGTATAAATATCAGAGACATATCAATATCATATAAATATTAAATAAATTCAGTCTGTCTGTATTCGTCGATTTGTCTTAAATTAAATTATCTGACCTTTAAAATAGTCAGTACTTGCAATGTTAAATTATGTATGTAAAAAAGTGACAGACTAATAATGCATGCATTATAATTTAAAAATAAACTACTATAAAAAAGTAGAAATATTAATAATAATTCAGTGATTGTATGTAGGTATGTATGTAGGTATTTATGTAAAAACAAATAAAGTAGAACAGTCGAGCATACTCGATATGATTTAGGGTTCCTAGAATTAAATTCCTTTCTATTTTGTATTGTATACAGACTTTTCCGGTTTAGTTACATACTAACTTAATATTATTACCAAGATTTCCTTATACTACACTACCTATCTAGAAAACTAAATATCAGTTTTCTACCTGTATAATATTATATGAAGGCCTACCTGTAAACGTGACGGTTTGAGGGTTTGATTCCCATTCGGGCAGAGGATGGAATTTTCTATTTCCATTTTCTTCGCTTTAGAAATTAAGTAAAGCGCGGGGTTGAGCTCCGCCACTTAATACGCAATGCCTCGAAAAAGGCGGAAAGTGGGGACGGAGAAAGCAGGAACTAAGCAACGGAGTGTCTTAACACTAGGTTCATATGGTTCCTACAGTTCCCTCTGCCTACCCTGCAATATGCGGGATAAAGCGTGAAGGTAAAAAAAATAATATTAATATTATAATACCCAGTTAGGTAAACCATTAATCCAAATGGTCAACCAAAATCATCATTTACAAGTCACACGTTTCACAGACAGCATTTAATATAATACAGATATTTGATTATTTTATTACTTTCAAAAATTTTACTTCACACTAAAGCGAGAAATTTATTGCAGATTTTGCATGTTTGCAATTAGGACTCCCGCTTCTTGGAAGTGTTCTGAACGTTAAGTCAATTTCTTACTTGATAACAATGTACTAAGATTGTTATCATTTCCAAGAGACGCGTACTTATTCGTTATGTTCAATTTTTTTTTAGTTTCACGCTTCATTCCACCAGAATCTACTGTTAAGACACTCCGTTGCTTAGGCCCTGCTTTCTCCGTTCCCGCTTTCCGCCTTTTCGAGGTATTGCGTGTAAAGTGGCACAACTCAACGCCGCGCTTTACCTAGATTCCAGAGCGAAGAAAATGGAAATAGAAAAATCTATCTTCTTTCAGAGGGAATCGAAACCTCAAACTGTCGCGTTTACAGGCAGACGCTTATGCTACTGCGCCACCACGGTCCTCATAATTAGTTATAAGTTTTTAGTATTAATATTTCATAATACAACACTCACTTGTGTGTAGGCCTCATACATACAGCGATTACAAAGTCTTGATCCATGTTAGGGCCTGTGGGCCGCGCGTGCGCAGCTATAGCTCGCGCCATAGCATTGCTACGGCCGTCCAACTCTGCGTAGCTCACCCGTGCATTACTTGTTTCATCTGCACAAAAACAAAGAAATTTAATTTATTTTAATTATTTCTAAAGTGTTAAGCCTTACTAAGGTTAGAAAAAAGTACTTGAAGAAAATTTATAAAAAAATTGTGGATATAGTAATAAATAATAAAAATAATATTTTCTCTCGCTAAGCGATTATTCTTTGCAATAATCTTTGTGTAGCGGAAACTTGTAAAAATCTCCCTACAGAGGTGCTAACAACGTGATAAGCTGTATAAAGATATATGAATTTCAATATGTATCTATGTATGTATATGATATAATATATATGTATAAAGTAATGTTTTTCCTAATAAACTACTTTAATTAATTATAAAAGTAAAGTTTGAGTCTTTTATTAATATTCATGAAGTTGTTAAAATATCAAAAGTAATAAAACCTAAGAGTCACTTAAAGTATGCAATTTTATTGCATTTAATAATATATTGTGTATATAATTAAGTGCAAGGCCACTGTAGCGGAGCGGGACAACATTTTGCTGTGCAGATAGTTATGGGTTCAAACCAGACTCGTGGTAATTAAAGACGTTGACCTCCGACACTTAAAACAGTGGAGAAGTGGAGAAGAAGGTTGACTATGTTGGTAATATATTACTTAGGCCACCGTAGTATAAATTTATATTTATACTACGGTGGCCTAAGTAATCTTAACATAATTATAATAATAACCGAAGGAGCGTCTGCCTGTAAACGCGACGGTTTGTAGGTTCGATTCCTTCTCGGGGAAGATAAAATTTTCATTTTCTTCGCTCTGGCAACTAAACAAAGCACTTCGTTGAGTTCCGCTACTTAATTGGCAATGCCTTGAAAAGGTGAAAATCAGGGAACGGAGTGTCTCAACACTAGGTTCTGACGGTTCCTGCAGTTACCTCCGCCTACCCTGTCATGTGCGGGATAAAGCGTGAAGTTAAAAAGAAATAACAATATGTTATATTTGAAAATATCTAATCAGGTGACTGTGGGTAAACAATTTATATTAATTAAAGCTTTGGTTCAAGTAATTTTAGTTCAAAGTAGTCTTTAGTCTTAGTTCAAATTGAGAACAGGAAATTATCTGTAATAACATACTACCCTACTCTCGTAATGAACTTGTTTCTAAAGGAATTTCGAAAGGTCTGCTAAGGTAGTAAGCCGAACCGATGTTTTTTGTAAAGATTTATAGGATTTTTTGTAAAAAAAATATTATTATTCATTTTTTAAATGTATTGAATGTAGAGACCTTATTGTATGGACACTTCGATCTTCACTTTAGGTACTTTCCAGTGATTTTTGCTACACAAACAGTAGTAGTAGCTCTAAAGCTCTGGGCTCGAACCGGGTAATTACCACGCTCTCACAAAGACCATCGTGAAACAGCAGTATGTTAATGCTGCGGTGTTTCGTCAGGCGAGTGAGACTTCCGGAAGCCCATAAATGGGGGTTGGTCTGGGTATTCCTTTGCCTAAAAAATTACCTGCGTAAATCAAAGCTGTTCTGTCAGCGACGCCCATACGTTCCAAGTGCTTGGTGAGCGGCGCCGCCGGCACTGGGACCCGGCCGCCTGAGACAACTGACACGCGCGGTAGAGAACCCATTGCTTACCTGTTGAGAAGAAATATTTAAGTATAATATATATATATATATATATATATATATATATATATATATATATATATATATATATATATATATATATATATATATATATATATATATATATATATATATATATATATATATATATATATATATATATATATATATATATATATATATATATATATATATATATATATATATATATATATATATATATATATATATATATATATATATATATATATATATATATATATATATATATATATATATATATATATATATATATATATATATATATATATATATATATATATATATATATATATATATATATAAAATTATAAGTTAACGCTAAGTATAGGAGTCTACGTGTAATTTTGTACGATAGTTGTAGGTTCAGTACTATTTCTGTACGTTACGTTGTAGTAACGTGAAAGGCAACGTTAAGCTATTTTGTTTAATTTGTAATATGTCAGATTTTATGATAAACCGAAAGCTTGAATAATAGAAACCAGTTTATAATTTTGAAATTTTTCTACTATTTTAATGGGTTCACTGTATATATTGTGTTGCAGCAAGAGGATGATGAAACAGTTTATGAAGCTTGTGGCTCATGTGTAATAGTCAGGTACCCTCCAAAATGCGCTTGAAAATGTGGTAAAATTTTAAATGAATTAAGAGCTTTTTATTACCTTTCAGAAATTCTTATAACTGATAATGACTTTAGATAAGGCGAGATGTTTGAGCTAATAAAGATAACTTATTTAATTAGTTGGTTTGAATTGCTTATTTATTTCAAATTATATCACTACGAGCTTTAAGGCTTTTAAAGTAAAGTAGTATCCGGTCTAGATGACGAAACACCAACGTCGTTATCGAATGATATCCGCTTAAATCGGCTATAGTCAATATATGTATCTATTTTGAATTGCACTCTATTATTAATAGATAAGCTAAAATTATCCTTGTCTTGGTAAATATTTATTATCTGTTTAAGTTTATAGATAATCTATAATTGAAGTCCATTTAGATGTCTATGCTAAGTTTAACATCGCTGAGTGCTTAAGGTGGTTTTGTTTCAGCTTTAGTTTTTTAACGCCCGTTGCAAGATAGATAAAGGGAACTGCAGGAACAGTGGGAGTAGGTATAGTATATACAACAAAATATAAATATACAACATATAGAAAACAATATGTCTATATGAGAGAGAGTTGTTTATTTTAATAAGTATATGAAACTCGTATGTGTATATATGTCGGTACACTATCAACTATTGTCAACATAACAATAAATAAAAACATTTTTTAACGACCAAATGAAGAAACTGCATTTTTTTAATATATTAAATTTATATATTTCGTTTTGTGGCGCAGAAGCGCAACGTCTGCCTGTAACGCGACTAACGCGACGGTTTCTGGGTTCGATCCCCAGTCGGGGAAGATGGATTTTTCTATTTCCATTTTCTTCGCTCTGGCAACTAGTCAAAGCGCGGCGTTGAGGCGCCGCCACTTAACATGCAATGTCTCGAAAACGGCGGAAAGTGGGGACGGAGTAAGCAGGGACTAAGTAACGGAGTGTCTTGACACTAGGTTCTAATAGTTCCTGCAGTTCCCTCTGCCTACCCTGCCATGTGCGGGATAAAGCGTGAAGCTAAAAAAAAAAAAAAAAAAAAAAAAAAAAAAAAAAAAAAATAATAATAATAATAATAAGATAAACTAGTTTTAAGAAATGCTTTTCTCAATTTTTTGCTCGATATCGTGCTCTATCGTAAATATATCATTTTTTTTTTTTTTAGCTTCACGCTTTATCCCGCACAAGGCAGGGTAGGCAGAGGGAACTGCAGGGACCGTGGGAACCTAGTGTTAAGACACTCCGTTACTTAGTCCCTGCTTTCTCCGTCCCCGCTTTCCGCCGTTTTCGAGGCATTGCGTGTTGAGTGGCAGAACTCAACGCCGCGCTTTGGAAATCAAATTTATTGGAAATTATTTTGGATATTCCCTAACAGAAGTCACCATCATTACCAAAGCCTTTATATAAAAAGTCTGAAATCTTAGAGATTTTAATAAAAATATTATCTAAGAAATTAATATATTAATTTAAAAGAAAACACAAACATAAAAAAAAAACAATATCTACCTTTAAACGACCTACTTGCCTGTAGTATTTTTAGTGACACCTCCGTCGGTGGAGATGAAGCAATTGACTTTATTAACTGACACGACAATGGGTCACGCCGCAGTACATGCGTAATATGGAGTGGACTTTGTTAGTTGAAAAGCAATTTTGATAGATAATTTATTGAATTCTCTAGTGCGAAAAAAACCTAGTTATTATTATTTTTAATTTTGTTCTTTATTTGTGATAATTTTAGATTTTAAGTAAAGTTAGAAGAAGAAAATCTATCAAATTACGTATTAATATCAAGAATTGATATTAGACGGTCGTGGCGCAGAGGACCATCGTGGCGCAGAGGCGCAAAGTCTGCCTGTAATGTGACGGTTTCTGGGTTTGATCCCCAGTCGGGAAAGATGGATTTTTCTATTTCCATTTTCTTCGCTCTGGCAAACTAGGCAAATCGCGGCCTTGAGTTCCGCCACTCAACACACAATGCCTCGAAAAAGGTGAAGAGCAGGGACTAAACAACAGAGTGTCTTAATGCTAGGTTCCTACAGTTTCCTCGGCCTTTCCTGACATATGCAAAAAAATATTAAAAAAAGCCTATCAAAATGTATACTAATTTTTGCCCTTTTGAAGTACAAAAACACAACTTCTCCCGGTTAGGCATTATCCCACCTATTTTCGTGACGTAGCACAACACAAACCAAGTCGTCAATAATTCTAGTTAGTAACTATTTACTCAAAACTTATAACCGCACATCGTTTACCTCACTTGCATCATAAGCAGATCAATTACCTTTCATAAATGTGGGCCATAATAAATAATCTCCACAGTTCACAGGAGGTCAAGACGCATTCATTATAAACTGCATAAAGATAATAATCGTTTAAAATATTCCTTATATTTATAAAACTAAGTAAAAAACGTAATATATTTTTTATAATAAATTTATTGCAATTTGCTATATGTATATATGTATATGTTTATATGTATATGTTTACTAACACTTGTCATTCTTCACATAATGCAAACTGTTTTCTAATTAGAGCTTCTCGCGAATATAATAAGCATTTTGGGAACATAGATATATTTTATTTATCTTTGATTAAATTTAAGGATAATATTTGTAACAATCTTAAATTAACTTAATTTAATTAATTTATATACTTTTAATATTGTCCAATATTTTTTTCTCTTATTGTGTTAAAATATTTGAGTGCATTTTATGTCTCATCAATTGGTGGAAACTTCGCTGGATAATGTGATATTTAAACTGTGCTATGTAATTAGATTATATTTTATATCTGTTTGTTTCCTAAATATTAAATAAATAAATAAATAAATAAATAAATATGTATATTAGATATATTCTAGCTTTATTCATTTCTATAGCTAGCTTAAATAATAATTGAATTATAAACATATTAATATAAATAATATTAAGGTTATTATTTATTTTGACGATTGTCGTGGCGCAGAGGCTCTTACTTAGTCCCTGCTTACTCCGTCCCCACTTTCCGCCGTTTTCGAGGCATTGCGTGTTGAGTGGCGGAACTCAACGCCGCGCTTTGCCTTAGTTGCCAGAGCGAAGAAAATGGAAATAGAAAAATCCATCTTCCCCGACTGGGGATCGAACCCAGAAACCGTCGCGTTAGTCGCGTTACAGGCAGACGTTGCGCCTCTGCGCCACGACGGTCCTCAATTACATTTTCTTCACTCTGTTAAATAGGCAAACTCGGAACATTGCACATCTAATGTCTTGAAATGTGGAAAACGGAGAACGGAGTGTTTCAATACTAGGTTCCTGCGGTACCTGCGGTTCCCCTTGCCTATCCTGTTACGTGCGGGATGAAGCGTGAAGCCGAAATAAAAACATTATGCTATATATATATATATATATATATATATATATATATATATATATATATTATATATATATATATATATATATATATATATATATATATATATATATATATATATATATATTATATATATATATATATATATATATATATATATATATATATATATATATATATATATATATATATATATATATATATAAATTCAAATAAATTATAACATTTCATTTTCTTAGTGGGAATCGAACTAATAACCGTCGTAATCATAGTCAAAATTATAAAAACCTTATATTCTGCTACTTATACAACGGCTAAAAGCTAAATACTTCAAAATATTTACAGAAAAACAAATAGTTATTATTTTATATATAAACAAACCTCATAGCTAAACTTAGCCATAAATTCATAATTGATATAATAATACAGTATAAAAAAAACAACTTGTTATTAATTAATATATAATAGTGGTTATAGAATGCGAGCTTTGTTCCCTTTTGCAATGTCTTGGTGATGTCTTACTAGTGGTTTATTGCATCATATCGCTTTGCATCCCTAGACTAAGCTCTACTTAGGTATTTTAAGCTGATTTATAAACAGATTAATACACATAAGCTTTGTTAAAAAAGCTTAAATAATTAAACTTTTTATTATAAATAATTAATTAATAGAATAACAATTACTTAAAAATAATACTGAAATAAAGTTTTCAGTATTATTTTTAAGGTTTTTGCGTTGTTTATATTTTTGATTAAATTAAGATATATTTTTTATATGTATTCTTTTCAAATTTATTCGAATGGTGTCTATATGAAAAATATATAAATCCTGACTAAATACCGGAATAGGTGAGTTCTATTCCAGTTGGGAATATTTTAGACTTTATTTTGTTAAACGCGCTTATCCATCTAGTTACGATAGTTTAAGTTAAGATAGGTATGAATTGAATTTTTTTTAGCTTCACGCTTTATCCCGCACATGGCAGGGTAGGCAGAGGGAACTGCAGGAACCATACAAACCTAGTGTTAAGACACTCCGTTGCTTAGTTCCTGCCTTCTCCGTCCCCGCTTTTCGCCGTTTTCGATGCATCGCGTGTGTTGAGTGGCAGAGCTCAACGTTGCGCTTTTGCCTAGTTAGCAGAGCGAAGAAAATGGAAATAGAAAAATCCATCGTCTTTGAGTGGGAATCGAACCCACAACCCGTCAGCGTTTACAGGCAGACATTGGTCCTCTTAGCCACGACGGTTCTCTTTTGATAATTATCAAAGGCATTAAAAGTAATGACAACTTTATATTATTATTATACATATTGATAGGCATTTGTAATCTTGTTTTATTGTTATTATGTACAGAACGTTGATTATAATTAAGTACAGGCCTGAATACTTGTTGTACATTTAGGATTTATTACTTTGCCCAATAGTACTAGAACTAGTATTTAAATACATTGAGCGAATAATAGACGAAGGAGTTTTACAATTTCAATTAGCAAATGGATGTAAGCGTTTAGTGTTCTGAAGCCACGCTGGAGTTAGAGGAACTGGTCTGCACTAAGAATCCAGGGCTTTCTACTGCGGCGCTATTTTTAAGCTGGGTCTTAGAATACAGTATCGGGTTTCAATGTTCCTCCTACATATATACAGTATAAAATTTACTCACAGTTTTCACTAAGTATGCTAAGGGCCCTTTAATAGCTTACTCCGCTGCCCTGCCCTGCTTACTCCGTCCCCACTTTCCGCCATTTTCGAGGCATTGCGTGTTGAGTGACGGAACTCAACGCCGCGCTTTGCCTTAGATGCCAGAGCGAAGAAAATGGAAATAGAAAAATCCATCTTCTCCGACTGGGGATCGAACCCAGTAACCGTAGCGTTACAGGCACACGTTGCGCCTCTGCGCCACGACGGTCCTCAATATATTCATTGTTCAATAAATTTCATAAGCATTTCATAAACAATTTAAATGACATAAAACTGACATATATCTTATATGCATATTATATATAAGTAAATCAGAAAACATAGTACAAATAGGCGAAGTCGAATGGACTCGCTAGCTTGTAATAAGTATATAGGATGTTGTGTTAATGATAGGATATGAACAAGATTTCATTTCTGATTTATATCTAAACCACGATCCGCCATTATAAATAAAGAACCGGAAGTTAGGCATATATTAACAAATATGGATAATATATTAGTAAATACAAATAATTTAATTTATTTAATCAACTTCTTTTTTTATATTATCCTGACACAATCAATTTGATTTTCTTTACGACATTGAAAATATATATATATATATATATATATATATATATATATATATATATATATATATATATATATATATATTATATATATATATATATATATATATATATATATATATATATATATATATATATATATATATATATATATATATATATATATATATATATATATATATATATATATATATATATATATATTTTATATTGATATCCACTTTGACAAAACTTTGAGAATGTCTACCATATGGTCGTGAGCAACTGCCATCAACTTCCATAGCCCAGATTATAAGAAAAACTAAATTCCATACTGTCAAACGCTATATATTAAATAGAATATATAATCACAACACACACAAAAAAGTCAAGCTATTGACTGTAAACACGACGGTCGTGAGTTCGATTCCCACTGGAGAGAATGAATTATTTCTTTCGTTTATTCGTCGGACATCGGAATGGAAAAACTATCTATCCAGCTTTTTACGTGATACAGCGTTAAGCTAAAAGAACTTGTAAGTACATAGATTATTTACGTGTATTTTTTAAATTCACATGCATATACTATTATTATCATCACATAACCTAAGACTAAGGATATACATATAATTTCTTATAGCGGCGAAGGCACAAGATACTTACAAGATACGATAAAAAATGAATTATCGAATGACTCAAACTAAAGAGATAAGAGAAGCAAAGCCACAAAGGCATGAACGCAAAAATCCTTTGGTTAATAGAAAAGAAAAAATTATAAAATAAAAAAATATAAAATTAGGATATCTTTTTTCACGCTCTATCCCGCAAATAGGAGCAGAGTGAATGTGGTCTCAAGACACTTGGTTTATATCTATTATTGTTGATTGGCGCACCAAACTTACAACCATCAGGTGTTCAATCCCTGTCCCACTGAGCCACTATGGTCTCATTATATATCATTAGACAAAATCAACTTCTCAATAATATCTATTTACTTTTAAAATAATATTTATGTAATTCCATTTCATGAACGTCATTTTGCTAGAGGTCTTTTTCTAAACGCTCTTGGAAACAATTTGAGGTAATCGTCGCAGCGGCGGTTCGCGGAATATATTATAATATTCTAATGCACGCAATCTATTGATTTTGTAACTAGGTCTAAGTTTGACTTTTTGTAGGTAATGTTTAATTTTATTTTTTTATAAATGCTATATTTTTGTTTAAGTGGAATGTTGTGGCGTAGAGGCGTGGTGTATGCCCGTGAACGCGACGGTTTCTGAGTTCGATTCCTATTCGAGGAAGATGGATTTTTCATTTCCATTTTCTTCGCTCTGGCGACTAGGCATAGCGCGGCGTTGAGTTTCACCACTCAACACGCAATGACTCAAAAAAAGGCGGAAAACGGAGAACGGAGTGTCTTAAAACTCGGTTCCCACGGTTCTGCAGTTCTCTCTGCCTACCCTGCAATGTGCAGGATAAAGCGTGAAGCTATAAAAAAGAAATGTATGCTTTTTCGCAAAGAATATTTGAAAACATTAAATTGTTTAAGCTTTTGTACCAAATCAGTATGCAAATTGATCATTAATATTAAATAAATAAAAAAATATATAACTCTTTCAAACTGTGAGTGAGTGTAGATTAGCAGAAAAAACAACATATGATTACAATTTAGGTTTAAAAACACTTTTGGTTAATAAAATACTTAAAAAATACTTTTGGTTGCATTGACTTAGAAATAAGCTAAATAAATCTTATATTCTTAAAGTGTTCAAATTCCATCTTAAAGGCCGGCAACGTTCTTGTAACACCTCAGCTGTTACACAGGGTCGTGGGCGTCGGTGATCACTTACCATCAGGTGACCCGACCGCTCGTTTGCCTGTCCTTATAAAAAAAAGTGTTCGAATTCGCTATACTCAATTTTTTATATATTTTCTTTAAATATCTTTGTATCGTTAATGTAAAATAACACTTAGGATATAAAGATATTTAAGAAAAATATATAAAAATTTGAATATAGCGAATTTGAAACTGCGCCTCACAGAGAGGCATTCTCAAGCCAATTTGCTAATACCTTACTTATATATACTAATTCTAATAATGAAAAGCGGAGTGTCATAACACTAAGTAACCTCTACTTAGCCTGCTATGTTGAGGATAGAAGAATAGATATTTCCCCCAATTAGGATTCGAATTTACAACCTCACGTTCAGCAGTTAGATTTCCAAGCACCAAGATAGCAACATCTTATTCCAAAAAAGGTATACGAGATCAACATATATAAGCTGCTAAGGTACCTATGTTAAAGAACGATTCCCTTCTAACGGACGCGTTGACCTTGATTTAACGTGAATTATATTGTTTAATATATATGGTATAAACTACAAAATTACTATTTAATTATTTACTGTTTCTATTTGTTTGTAACTCTCAATCTCTTCTCAATCTCTCTTTCCCTACAACCTGCAAATAATGTACAAGGCAATGTCAGGTGAAAAAATTAGGTTAATTAGGTAAATTAGGTGTATCTGACAACGCGGCCTTCGTCAAAACTACTTATAGGGTAAAATATTTCAAGGCTATATACAAAAAACTAATTAACAATTAGCAATAGTTTAGGATCAGAATAATTTTTCCCACTTCGCGATATTTATACGTGCTGTGTAACACGGCGTTGGGTTCCGCTACCCAACACATAATGTGTTGAATATATATATATATATATATATATATATATATATATATATATATATATATATATATATATATATATATATATATATATATATATATATATATATATATATATATATATATATATATATATATATATATATATATATATATATATATACGTAACTTAACGCTTTACACCTATGGTGGCCAGAGATAAAGTTTAACATGCCTGTTTACAATTCACAACACAATACACAACTACAATTACAACTACAAGTACAATTCTTTATCTCTTGATTAATATTTTTAATAATAATTAAAAATATTAATCAACTTAACTTAAAAAAAAATCTAATAATTTTCATAAATATTATATTTATTAGTTCACAGCATAATTTTATATTCAAGTAAAATCATGCAATTTTTATATTAAATAATTTTTTTTCGAAATCGATTAAAAAAATTCGTGTTTGAAGCGTGAGTACAGCTTTTTATTTATCACGCTGTTTATTTACATTTGAATTCAATCGATTATATAACGATTCTGATTATTTTTACTATAGATAAGTAGTAATATATTCGTATTTTGTGGGAAAATATTGGCAGTAATCGATCAATTTATTTCATTAAATGATAATGAGCCTTTGAGGTCGAATAATCAATTGATAGATCAATTTAGAAGTTCTTACAAAATAATTTTATATAATACGTCATCGATCCGTGGATAGTTAGAGCTTCAAATACCCGTAATAATAAATGGTTCCAGCGAAGATGTCACAGTGAGAATGAAGAACAACGTGTTCAGATAATTTGGGCAAGTCGAAAGAATCAAAAGTCGCAAAAGTGAGTGAGATTGATAAGGGAACCTCGGTTGAAATAATACTTAAAAAAACATATATAACAATGAAATGAGTTGTAAAAAGCATATAAGACTTTCAATACAGCGTTATGAAGAGAGGCTTAGCGGGCACCTTAGCTTAGGCAAAGGGATTTTGGGGTTAGTAGTGAATTTAATTCATTATAAATATAACGGGAATTGGGAAAAGGTAAATAATTCATTCTGTCGAGTGGGAATCGATCCTGCAAACGTTTTGATACCAGACAGGCGCTGTGCCATACGCCACAACGTACTGTGTAGTTATTAGTTTTATGTTTATATTATTTAAACTTAAAATTCATATATTTTTTAAAAAATTTAGTATAACAAAGATAGCATAAATATTTGAAATTTAAATTGTCATCATAATTTGTTTTTATAACGTAAATAAATATTGTATCTTTTTAAAAAATAATGTCGAGGTCTCCTTTGAGATTTTTAATCTCATTCTATGCACGTTATTACGAAAATATTGTAGTTTCAATCTTCACAAAAAGCTATTTATCAAAAAATTGTAAAGTGCGACTCGTGTTCACGCAAGGGAGGTTCTGTAAGTATATTTTAAATTTACAAAGTTAAATTTATTTATATATAAACATATAAATATATCCCTAATTTGGATTTGAACCAAAGGCTCAATATAAAATAAATCAGTGATCGCACATACGTACAAAATTACCATATTCACGTGAAACGTGACGTAACCGGTTACTGACCTATCACAAGTTGTACTCTCGTTTTCAATATAACGTTGCAAGGTCATACATTGGAAAACAATAGTTAATAATAAAGTTTTCAACTAGTAATGTTTTTTTCTAGCTTCACGCTTCATCCCGCACGTAGCAGGTTAAGGAATCGTGCTATTTAACATAATGTGTGAAAAGTTATAATTTTAAAGGTTAGCGAAGGAAATTAGCTTCACGCTCTATCTCGCACATGGCAGGGTAGGCAGAGGGAACTGCAGGGACCGTGGGAACATAGTGTTAAGACACTCCGTCACTTTGTCCCTGGAAGGAAAATTAATTGCATAATTTAAGCAATTTTGCGTGTTAAGTATCTTAACGATGCGCTTTGTCTTGTAGATAGCGTTAGCGGCAGTTTAATAAATTGTATTACGTGAAACCACTGCACAATACTAAGAGATAACTACAGACTCCGCGTCTCTCTTTGCAGCAAACGTAGAGTAAAGTTTGCCTGTAAACGCGTTAGTGGGTTCGATTCTCAGTCTGGGAGGATGGATTATTACATTTCCAATTTCTTCGCTCTAACCAAAGCGTTAATTTAGCAAACGCGGCGTTGAGTTCCACCACTCAATATTCAATGCCCCGAAAGAAGGGAAGCGGGGAAAGGAGTGTCTTTAAACGTTGTAATTTACAAATTATCTGAACTAATTACTAACTCGTGGCTAGACATTTTTAATCTTTCACATGTGTAAGTCAAAAGTAATTAAAAAAATTATGCATATTTATAGATTATAATTAAAACACTTTAATTTGTTAGCAATTAATGTTATATCTTATCGGATACCCATTACATACATATGTTTTTTATCAATTAACATAATATTTCACCATTGAAAATATTATAATTTTGAAAATTATTATTTAAAAAAAAAATACAATACGATTTCGGCATAACATCTTTGGTATCAATGTTTCTATTTTTCATGACCGTATAGAGAGTGTTAAGACACTCTTCTTACGTTACGTAACACAAGTTACGTAAAAAATCAAGATATTACGAGATATTACGTAGATTGACGGAATTAAACGCCGCGTTTTGTCTCAATGATGAAAAGAATCGAACCTGCTTCCTAATGTACCACAACATCTTTGGTATCAATGTTTCTATTTTTCATGACCGTATAGAGAGTGTTAAGACACTCTTCTTACGTTACGTAACACAAGTTACGTAAAAAATCAAGATATTACGAGATATTACGTAGATTGACGGAATTAAACGCCGCGTTTTGTCTCAATGATGAAAAGAATCGAACCTGCTTCCTAATGTACCACAGTGACATTAAGTTACCAAAATATTTGTAAATAACTAATTATCAAAACCTATGCTAATACAAATTAAATTTTAATTGATAATAAACAAATAAATTAGCTTTACGGACCCGGCGATGCGTGTCAAAGTGTCGCGATTATTTAATTTTTTTACTCTTAGAATTTTGTAGGTGAAGGCTGTTATGTAATTGGCTGGGCTACACGTTTTTTAGTTAATTGTTATAACTTGACTGACTTTATCATATTTATTGTTTATTTTTTTTGGTAATAATTTTTTTTACAGAAATTCAATATATCCGACCTTTATTAATATAATTATAATTATTATTTAAAATGAATGAAGTTTTTAACTAAATTGTAAATTCATTCATGAACATTAGAAAAAAGATTGGATACTTAAAGTTAAGAAATTTAATTTTTTTGATGTAACTTTCTTAGAGAGCGCTGGACGATTTTCAAGAGACTTAATAATTTTGCCAGGAATCGAATTCCTAGACATTGCATTTAATTATAACACATATTTGACATACACAACCATAAAATAAAGGTACCAATAAATCGTTTTATAAACACATTACCCACCTTTCTCTCGCGCAATTGAGTAAAAATAGGATACATCAATATATTCATAGTTGTAATTATTACTCACTAAAAGCATCATTACCTCCATCCATTGTTTTATAAAGGCTATTATAAAAAAATTACATTACATTGTATCAAATTACGTTTGACTATAACGTATACGTTATACAAGTAACGTCTTGCACAGTCACCTGCCAAGGCTATTGCACTTGAATCTGGTACGTCATGCGAATTTGAGCTCAGCGTGTGGTCTAATGAAAACATATATACATATATATATATATATATATATATATATATATATATATATATATATATATATATATATATATATATATATATATATATATATATATATATATATATATATATATATATATATATACATGTGTTGATTTGGTTGATACAAATTTAGGAATTACTGAAGAGAAAAGAATCGAAAAATAGGTTTTTTGGTACACTTTTTTGTGGACACCTTTGGTATGACATAGTTAAAAACAACTATTAATGTATAACAAAGAATCATAGGACTGCGTGTTACATGCATATACACATATACTTAATCCTTTCGATTAATTAGTTAAATAGTATAAAATAAATATATTTTTTGTACAAATTATCCGAATGTGTTGCGTTAACCACAACCTTGCATATTTAAAACGGTCGATTAAGCGTTAACTGCATCAAATGAAAGCAAACTTAATTGTCGTTTATAATTGAAATAGATTTATATCGGTTTAAATGTATTTGTTATAATCATAATGGATAATTTGTATATATTTTTAAAAAAATTAAATTATATATATATATATATATATATATATATATATATATATATATATATATATATATATATATATATATTATATATATATATATATATATATATATATATATATATATATATATATATATATATATATATATATATATATATATATATATATATATATATATATATATATATATATATATATATATATATATATATATATATATATATATATATATATATATAATAATAATAATAAGATTTTACATCTGATTTTAGATACCTATCGGAATTTTTAGCTAACTAATTGCGTTTACTGAGTTAATTAACTACCACCGACATCGTATATCACATAATATGTGACACATATAATATGTTAATATTTATTTATAGACATACATACATCTATGTTTCATTATTTTCCACATATAAAGAGACTTGAAAGTATAAAGAAAACTTCTATGTACAAAACATTAATATTATAATAGAGTTAAGCCGGTAACACTGATTAAGCCGGCTTAGCATTTAATATTATTTAAAAATATTAAAGAATCGATATAAAAGTATTAACTTGAACTAAAATAACACTATGCTGTAGTAATAACATTATATTTTTTTCATCTTCACGCTTTCCGACTTTCTTATAACAGGATAGGCAAAGAGAACTTAGTGATTAGACTCTCCGTATCCAATATTTCTCCAGAATTCACTAAGTTTAAAAATGGAGAAGTAAAAATAATTTATTCACTATATATACCTAGCTACTAGTTCTTAGTCCTTGATTTCGTTTTACAATCTGACGTGTACCAGTGCGCCGATTTAATGCACTTTTTGTATTTAAATTTATAGATGGTGATGGATGATGCATCGTAGACTTAGTTTCGTAACTGGTCATTAAATTCATGTAACGTAGCGACCGACCTTCGTGCATTACTCAATAGTTTTGAGGGCAATCGCTTAAGTACTGTAGTTTAGATCTAACTATTTCTATGTTCATAACACTTATAGTAACTAAGGTTCTATACTTAACTGTTGATTGTATTAAGCGTTTATTGTTAATTTGAGATTTTGCTAAGTAATTGAAATTGTTTTAGATAGGTTAATGAAAAAGTCTTGACAGAGTCAAATCCTGGGTTTATCGTTAACATAGTAGGTTGTAATTCGTTAGAAAATTGTAATATCGATTTAAAAATCTATATTTTCTTTATTGAAACACATTCTACTGAACGTTAGGTCATTGCCTATAATATACGGAAGTAAGGTACTTGGTGTTTTCTATATAAATTTTATTACAGAATTCAATAGTCCATTCAATTCCAAAGTGCATGTGTGAATTTGAACCTCGCCACAATGCCTCTAGTTTATGATATTATACTTTTTAATCAATAAGTGAAGCTATATTGTAAATTTTGTTTTTATTTATAAAATATTTCAAAATATTCTTCTAAACAATTGCTAGCCACTATAGTAAATAGCGGCAGTGCCTTATTGTAAGCCCGATGGATGACATCGATGAGAAATAATTCACTATTTTAATTTCTCACGTCTATGCAAACGCCGCGGCGTTGAGTTACGTCACTTAACAATCAATATACAGATTGATGAAAAGTAAGATTATGTTTTTCAACTCTTAAAAATACAAGAAAGTAAGAGATATGACATATTTTTTTTAATTTTTCTTTGTTTTATTTATCTAAGATGTCAGTTTTTAAGATTAAGTAATATATATACTTAGTCTGGCCATAAATACTGTTACTATTCAAAAAAAGAAAATATTACGTTTGAATTTGGAATCTGTCATTTTTATATGATTGCTTGATGTGTTTTCTTATTTTCGCGCCATTATATTGTTAAATATTTTGTTATATTAAAATGGAGTGGGGTGATAAAGAGAACCGAATCGCTGTGATTGCCTTACATAAAGTAGGTATGGAGAAAAGTGCAATTTTTAAAACCCTCCACCCGCTTGGTATTAGTCAAATGTTTGTTTACCGGGCTATTGATAGGTACAATGATACCTCCTCTGTTTGTGACAGAAAAAGATCTGGCCGTCCATGTACCGTTCGTGTGAAAAAGGTGATTAAAGCAGTTAGGGAAAGAATTCGAAGAAATCCTGTCCGTAAGCAAAAGATTTTATCTCGGGAGATGAAGATAGCTCCTAGAACCATGTCGCGTATATTAAAAGATGACTTAGGACTTGCAGCCTATAAGAGACGTACTGGTCACTTCTTAACTGATAATTTAAAGAAGAATAGGGTGGTAAAATCCAAACAACTACTTAAGCGGTACGCAAAGGGAGGTCACAAAAAAATTTTGTTTACGGATGAGAAAATTTTTACAATTGAGCAGTATTTTAATAAACAAAATGACCGTATTTATGCTGGAAGCTCTAAAGAAGCTTCGCAATTAGTAAACAGAGTACAACGTGGGCATTATCCCACTTCAGTGATGGTTTGGTGGGGTGTTAGCTATGAAGGGGTGACTGAGCCATATTTTTGTGAAAAAGGTATTAAAACGTCGGCACAAGTTTATCAAAATACCATTCTTGAGACGGTAGTTAAGTCTTTAACTAACACCATGTTCAATAACAAAGAATGGTGCTTTCAACAAGACTCGGCACCGGGTCATAGAGCTCGATCCACCCAATCTTGGTTGAAAACTAACGTTCCGGACTTTATCAGCACTGAAAACTGGCCTTCGTCAAGTCCTGACCTAAATCCATTGGATTATGATTTATGGTCAGTTTTAGAGAGTAAGGCTTGCTCTAAACGCCATGATAATTTGGAGTCCCTAAAACGATCCATTCGGTTGGCAGTGAAGAATTTTCCTCTAGAAAGAGTTCGTGCTGCTATTGATAACTGGCCTCAACGTTTAAAAGACTGTATTGCAGCCAATGGGGACCACTTCGAATAAACATTGTATATTTTTAATAGTTATATATTGATGTATTAAACTAACTCACTATGAAAGGAATAAATGTTACGTATAAAAAAAATCGTGCTTTTCTTTATAACAATATTTATGGCAAGACTAAGTATAATATATAAAATATATATACATATAGAGACAATTGTGCAAATGTATACAAGGCGGTTCTAAGTTCAATTTTCAGTCGGGGAAACAAGTTATTTTCATTTCCGCAGTTACGCCGCAGAATGCAATTTTATGTCTCTACGTGGAACGGAGTGTCTTATCACTCCCTCTATCAGCCCTCAGTTCTTCTGCCTAACCTGGTATTTTAATATTCAAATATGCATACATACGTATATATATATATATATATATATATATATATATATATATATATATATATATATATATATATATATATATATATATATATATATATATATATATATATATATATATATATATATATTTGTAGGCGGCAAGTAGGTAAAGGCTTTTTACACAATCTGTGCATCAATCGTATAACCAATGTCAGTTTGCTTTACGAAATATAACATGTGTATATTATATGTTTTTACTATGTGACTAATTTGTTTGATTATAATTAATTTTATGATTTCTTAAATGTTTCTACTTCATAAAATTAGTAGATATAGATTTTATTCTGTTATCTTCTTTTTTATGTCTTCACGCTCAGATTGTCTTAACACTAGGTACGTTGTGTTAAGACAATCTGTTGCTTAGTCCCTGCTTTCCGCATTTTTTGCGCGTTGAGTGGCGGAACTCATCGCTGCGCTTTACTTAATATCGAAAGCGAACAAAATGGAAACAGAAAAATCCATCTTCTCCGAGTGGGAATCGAACCTACAAACCGTTGAGCAACACGTCTAAACAGACGCATTCTCAATTAATTTTGAGACACACAAACTTTTTTATTTTATTTTAATTTTCTATTAACTTCATTACCAAATTTCTTATTTTATTAACAAAAGTATATTCTGTTATGACATTACAGAAATAATAATGAAACATTTACAAGCTTTTTAAAAATTTCCATATATAAAAATATATTAAGAACTACCTGACCGGACACGGTCTTAACTTTTCAAAAACCTTCGGCTACCGTATTATTTATTTACATAGGTGCATATTTTTTTGTGTAAACTTCATTTTGAGACTTGGAAAGTAGCCTTGATGTCCTTACAATTCAAATTAACATTGAAATGTTTTTGTACTAAAAGAAAATTCATAGAAAAGATTTATAACAAAATAAAGATATATCAGAAACAGAAAATAATCCTAAATATATGAGTCATCATCTTTCGTCTTTCTTCACCTCATCATCGACGTCATCATCTCTTCTCTTTCGTCATCTCATCTTGCATCACTTTTGTCATCTAAAAATTTTTCTATATATAGATGTACTTAGTCGTGATCTATATGGATTCTTAATAACAGTATATGAGGTGTTTCAATAGATCCCGCATTATGACCATTTTGCCTTGGACTCTCGGAAGTGAGCGGTAGGCACACATATACCTAGCACTTTAGGTCACCTAACAAAAGACACATAAAAAACAACTTTATTACAATTGAATTAAGGTTTTCTTTAGCTACTTACATCTCTTGCAAAAAGCAGAGAAGATAAAGAGAACAGAGCTAAGTCACTACGTCATTTTCAAAGGAAAATGAATCTACAATCTTCTTGCTTTAGTTAGTAAATGCCCATTAAGCCACAATGGTCTTAGCAGTTACTTTATATTTCGTCGCCTTGATATAAAGGTGTATCTAACAAACGTTTGTTCAATAAACCTAGATACACTTCAGGATATATCCAATTTATATCTTAGTACTGTACTGGATTTTAGTACATAATATATTCATAATAAGATCTAAATTTGTGCAAAAACAATTTTTCAAACTCAAAAGAAGTTTCTAGCTATACCAATATCGAGCATGTTGCGTGTAATGCGTAACACGGAGGTTGACGACCGTTATAAATTATAAAACACTGTGCTCAAGGTAATCTTGTTATACATCTTAATGACAATGCTTGTAGAACAATAATTGTGATTTCATTTGATTTAATTTAATTCCTAAAGTGACACTTGCAGTGACAAAGAAGTGATATGTACACTTAAAGCATTAGACAGGGGATCGTAGTGCTTAGACACTTCATTCTCCGTTTTCACTTTCGCCTTTCAAGTTGTTGCATGTTGATGAAGGAATTCAACACCGCGGTTTGTCCTGTCACCCGAAATGAGAAAAATGAAAATTATTCTCCCTCGAACGAGATTTAAACCCATGACCGTTGTGTTAACAGAAAGACGCTGTGCTGTACCACAAACGTAATTGTAATGATAATAGATATATATTAAAAAATGACGCGGAAGCACAAAGTAGCATAAAACAAAAATAGCAAAATAACAAAAGTTTAACACAAAAACACGTTAAATTTGTGCAAAATGAAATATTCAGCGAGTACAAATAAAAAGGCAAAATCAAAGGCACATTTATTATTAGATTACACGACGGTTTATGGGTTCAATTCCCACCAAGGGAAGATGAATTTTACA
Organism: Dione vanillae; assembly: GCA_037178615.1. Classification (NCBI taxonomy): domain Eukaryota; kingdom Metazoa; phylum Arthropoda; class Insecta; order Lepidoptera; family Nymphalidae; genus Dione; species Dione vanillae. The sequence goes on from JAZFAU010000257.1 coordinate 1,780,681, forward strand.
TTTGCAAAGTGCGGCGTTGAGTTCTGCCACGCAACACGAAATCCCGAAAAGTTTCCCACACAAAAGTACACAAAACACAAAACTAGGTTCCCATTGTTTCTGCGATTCAACTCTACCCACCCTACTACCTACCTACTACCTACTACCTACTACCTACCTTTATGCAGGAAACTATAAAAAAGAATATATTGAATTGTTTAGATTATTTAATAAAATAATGAACAAAAAACAAACAAATTTAGGTGAATTATGTATATTCAACTATATATATTACGACACTATTCAATCAAGTTTAATAGTTAAAATGATAAAAATATAAAGATAAAGTTTACTAACGATACACTATATTTTTTCAAGATTTTTTTAGTGTTAAGTCACTTCATCCTATGTTTTATATATTACAATAATAATTAACAGTTACACTATGAGATTCTTATATTGAATAAACTTAAACCAAATTAGAATCTATCTATATCTTATAAAACTGCAGAGATTGTACGTCTGAACTTCCTGACCTCAGGAACTAAAATTTAAGTAATTTTTTTTAGCTTTATATAGTTTATATAGAGGAAGGCTAATTTTCAAAGCAAAGTAAACTATTATCTACTGCTCTTGGGGCCAAAGTTACTTTGAACACTTGAAACGTGTCGTAGAAACGAATCAAGCCGTAGATTTAACTTAATATAGTCAATTCAATATGCGAACTAATCTTTATTTATTGCACAAATATACCTATATTGCACCCATAGACACAGTGGTTAACTGTAAATACGATAATCGTGTATACGGTTTCGACTTTGTTAAAATGACTTGTTTTCATTTCTCGTTGACAAAGCGTGGCGTTTAATTCCGTAACACGATCTAAAAATTTTTCCTCTGCATACTCTGCAACATCCGGTCTGTCTTAAAACACTGTTCATACGTTCTCTTTGCCTGCCGCGAAAATTTCAAAAATTTGAGGACAACGAAGTAAAGTTAGTACAATAATTACTAAAATAATTAATTTTAAGTATTTTAACAGTACACTCGTTCTCTAAACTACAGTGTAACGCTACAAATATATCTCAAAATAAATTATGAAAGAGATCCTTCAAAAGCGATTGCATTATAATAAATAAAAATAAAATCACCAAAAACAAAGAATCTCGCAACGACATGCAACGAAATGGAAAATTTATTATTGTATGTAACATACATTACATTTTATTTGCGTAACTTATTTTGAATGGCTTGTATGTCGGTCTCATTCACAAGGTCCCCTCAAAAAGCCACGTGAGTGACCACGTGGTGGCTTAAAGTCGATCTTTAAAGATTTTTGTAGAAAATTCTAGCAAAGCCGCTTTGTATTCTAATTGTTTCGTTAGATATAATATACTCGTATACATTGACTAATAGAACACACATTGAATAATTTAATGAACTTAATAAGCTTCTGGAAACTTTGTCCATGTAAAATAGATATATCTTGATTACTATATGTTAAGGTTCTTTGTTGACAGTGATATATGGATGTTTTAATAAGTTTTAAAGATTTTTTTTAAATGAGAAACCAATGGTCATGATGAAACGTTATTATTGATGAAGAAATAAGTTTTAAAAACTGTATTTTACAATTATTTTATGAAGAGATATGAATAAATAGACGATATTTATATGTGATAAAAATTTTAATTTGTTTGTTTTCTAACAATATCCACTGAGAGAGAGAGAGAGAGAGAGAGAGAGATCTTTGTACATGATGGACCTATAACTGACTTTTAATGTATGATATAGTTTGAATATATTTATCAAATGTATGAACATTCAACAAGGTAGGCAGAGAGAAAATATTATTAAGACACTCTAAGCTGAATGGCGGAACTCAACGCCGCTTTATTTCGCCAGACTGAGAAATTATGGATTTTTCATTTCTATTTTTTTCGCTCTGGCAACTAGGCAAAGCGAGGCGTTGAGTTCCGCCACTCAACATGTAATGCTTCGAAAAAGGCGGAAAGAAGGGAACGTAGTGTCTTAACACTAGTTTTCCAAGATTCCTGCGGTTCGCTCTGCCTAACCTGCTAATAGCCCTGAGTGGGCATCAAACCTACAACCATCAGAGTCCAGACACGATGTGCCATAATGACCTAGCTGCTCAAAAACCTAATTATCATAAAAATAATATAAATTACCTAAAAACTTTATAATTTAGGACTATACTTTAAATTATTCATTAAGCAATATGGCAACGTAATACTTGTAATGTAATTTACATCTAAACTTTGCAGCTTACAGTGTAGGAAACGAGGTCTTACACCGTTCTAGAAAGGTACCGACTTCGATTCACGAGGACCGACACGTGGCTACTCTAGACTATTTACATGCAAACCGCCCTGGGCTTGCTACACCGCTTTATTTGCAGTTGGTTGCGAAATAGATAAAACTGTTTTGTATTGTTTTCTTGTACTTGTTCAAGTAATTTATGTTTTTTTTAACTGTAAATTTACAGATTATATATTGTGGGCATTTAATTAGGACTTAAATGTAATTAAATTTAATTTTTTCTATGTTTTGACGTAGTTTTTGTATTTTTTTTGTCAGATTGCAGTTAAGTCAAAAGTTAAGTTAGTTATTTCACAGATGTATATGATAATATAAAAAGAAAATGCTTTCTCTATTTATTTAAAATTAATAATAATAAAATTGAGGACCGTCGTGGCGCAGAGGCGCGGCGTTGAGATACGCCACTCTGTTGAGTGGCGTAACTCAACGCAATGCCTCGAAAACGGCGGAAAACGGGCATAGAGGAAACAGGTACTAAGTAACGGAGTGTCTTAACACTAGGTTCGTATGGTTCTTGCAGTTCCCTCTGCCTACCCTGCCATGTGCGGGATAAAGCGTGAAGCTAAAAAAAAAAAAGAAAAAAAAATAATAATAACACCACATTTTTTTTTTGTAACTCCTTTATTACATGTTTCTTTTTTTCTTTTTATGTAGGTGTAAGAAAGTATTAAATAAATAAATAAATAATAATAATAAAAAAAAACCAAAATAACGAATGTAAAAAAATATCCAAATTATGTCATAAAGGAAAATTTTGGTAGTTATATTCAGTTAAATATGTACTATTTTTAAAAATATTATTACAGATATTTAAATTTACAAGTATTTAATATGTCCTTTCATCAATTAGATTTTACATAGTATTGCCATAAGACTTTGAAGGAGACAATAGGGACAGGCATATATTATTTTAAATACAAAAAACCTCCATTTGCAAAAGTTTAAGACTTTTTAAAAAGCATAAAAGAGAATTATACCTAATTCGAGAAGATTTAGATATATTTAGATCCAAATCATAAATATCGTGCTTTGATTAAAAATATCAGACTGAAAACATGCATTTTTAATTATTAATTTTATTTAATTAAAGTAATAATTTAAGCCTCATGTCTAGGCTAGTCGAAAGTCCCAATTTTAACTCTAAGCTCCTCTTCCTACAACACAATGGACTTGTGTGTGGTGCTAAGTAATTTGTTACCTTTAATTAAACAAGTTTACTTAAAAAATTAGAAATAAAAGGAAAAAATAATACTAAATAGCTACATTCACCGCTAATCCCATTTATTTATTGCTTGACAATTTGCATTTAAATCGAACTCCGGTCATACTTGCTGGACTTGATCGAAATTCACTAACATTCGAGTGCAAAGTTTAGAATTTACTAGAATGTAGACCTCCTACGATAAATTATTTATCTACGATCTATCGAACTAATATGATAAAAACTTAATTAATTTTCATTTTACAAGGTTAATTTAAATGGTTGTATATTATAAAATGATATCACGAGCACTGACATGTGATTCTAAAACTTTGACAAGTAAATGCATAAATTTTTATAGGCGACGCGTTTTCAATTACAAGTAACACATTTTTATGTTTTTTTAGTGTGTGTATCCACATACAAAAATATGAACGCGGGATTTGAACCAGTGGCTCTTAAATGCCGTCCAAACGCTCTGGCAACTAAGACGTGCGTTCTTTGCTACGCTGTGTCGAAATTTATAGAAGCTTTTCACAATCTTAATCTTATCTTTCAGTAAGCTTTTATTATGTATGATGCGTAGAGTCCCGTTACTAAACACGCTATGTCTCGAAAAGGCGGAAACCGGAGAACGGAGTATTATAACACGGTTCCTGCGGCTCCCTCTGCCTATCCTGCTATGTGCGGGATAAAACGTGAAGCTATAAAAATAATGAATAAGTAAAAAAATATTACTATTATTATTTACTTGTCATTGATTAAATTTTGGGTTCAGGTCAATTTTTATGTAATAACTGAATATCATACTGAATAATTTAGATTATTAATAGACTAATGTCTAAATGTAATATATATATATATATATATATATATATATATATATATATATATATATATATATATATATATATATATATATATATATATATATATATATATATATATATATATATATATATATATATATATATATATATATATATATATATATATATATATATATATATATATATATATATATATATTTCTAATGGGGTCACCACAACTTCCTATAACGATAAAATATTAATATACTTTTATATGTACGGAAATAATAGCATGTATAAAAAACAGTTTCTTATAACTAACTAACATATATAACTAATATGTCCGTACGTCCGCGTTGTCCACCACATCATAAGCATTGTTTATGGCGTATTAAATATTTATTGAAATCATTAAAGCGAGGCCTCGATAATTAGACTGTTCTAGACAGCAAGCAATTCGTATAAAAGGACCGTCGTGGCGCAACGCCTGCCTGTAAACACGACGTTTTGTAAGTTCAATTCCCACTTGGGGAGGTTGAATTATATCATATTCATTTTCTTTGATGTGGCAACTAGGTAAGTGCGGCGTTGAATTTTGCTCTATACGCAAAGCCTCGAACGACGGAAAGTTAAGACGGAGTGTCAAAACACTAGGTTTTCACAGTTCCCGCGGTACCCTCTGCCTACCCTAATATGCTCAGGATTAAACGTGAAGCTATAAATTCGTAATAAAATATATTTATTTGCGATTCAAAATAATAAAAATATAGTAACATAGTGGCTATCGTTTCACTTAGATAGCATCTGACCGTAAACACGATGTCTAGATAACACTTCTCGTGTCCTCGGTCTGGGTAGACAGAGCGCGACGTTGGGTTACGCAACCAAACCAAAATATACAAAAGTCTAAAATGAAGTCAATAGAATATGTTCACATACATTGACACAGAGAGACAGACATTCATCTTTCAAATATTACTTCTTTTTCATCTTATCTTTTATTCATTTATTTTATCATTTATTATAATAATTGTATTTGCCTTTAAATTTCATAACTTTGGGTCTATGAAATAGAACTCTAAATAGGCAAAGGAACGTTTGTTGGCTGTCGTATGCTTATTTATAATATATTTATTACTGTGTTAAGTTTGTAACGCTTATTTTCCTGGGATATGTCTATTTGAAATTTTGGAGTTTTCAATTTGGTTGTATTATAAGTTCTTACTGTTCATATAATTTGATTACGTTAACTGAGAAGTTTGAGATTTTCATTGTTCCAAGATTTAATCGACTTGGATATTTGGTATTAATTTCAGCTTGATTCTTTCACGTAATCGTAGAAAATGGTCATGATTTTTTTAATGATTGTCATACAGACTAATTGATGGTTTTCCATCAACGTGATTCTATAAGGATTTCGTATTTTTTTTAAATATATTTTATATACCTTTAAAAAGAGCTAAAACTGAAATTTTGAGGCGAAATCGTGGCGTCCAACTGTAAGCGATATAGTTGCGGGTTCAACCACGTTAGGGATATTCGGATAAAATTAACTGTGGTGATGAGTTCTTTCATTAAACATAAGGTTATAAATTCCGGTAGTAGATGGTCTAAGTTTGTCCTGAACATCTAAGGAAAAAAATAAAAGATTTTACATAGCATTGCACACATCAGGATAGGCAGTGGAAACCTAGAGTTAAGCTCCTTTGTTCCCCGTTTTCCGTGTTTCAAGGTAGTGGTAGAACTTATCAACGCGTTTTGTCTTGTTAACCAAATGAAGGAAATGATCGTAATCCATTCTCCCCGAATGGGAAACGAACGTACAAGCTGTCACGTTTACAGGCATACGCTATACCACTGCGCACCAACGGTTCCAAATTAACAAATAGAATCTAAGGAAAATATTCAACATATATACAAACAATACTAACCAAAGATACGAACTAAGAATAACTTTAGAATAAAATAATTATAAACAAAAAAGCCTATACAAAAAAAAACCCTATACAAGCTTCGCATACGTCAAGCTTACCGTTATAAGTTCAGCACGTTTCGGCACAATGAATTAGGAAACAAATACTAGATTGTATTTACGAGTGGCATGTTCAAGGGAAAGCGAATTAAGGACTTCATTGCCCTTCGTTAGATCAATTCGACCTTACATTTCTTTCCGCTGTAAACACATAGTTTATAGGTACGTACTTAAGTAATACGTAATTTGTTAATACGATTTTTATTATACTTTTAGTTTTATAATGTATATTTGCATTGGTAACTGTAAATGCGATGGTTGTAGGTTCGATTCTCGTGAATCAAGAAATGAATACACTTTTTAATCATTGCCTTGGAAAGAAAGACAAGGAACGTGGGAAATGGGGAGTCCTAACACTAGTTTTTTATAATTAATATTTTGAATAAAAATGGTTTCATTACTTAATTTTTATCTTAAATGCTGATTTAAATTTTATTGGCTTATTTATTTAACAGCTTTATATAATTAAAGTTTAACATAGACTCATATCAAGTCTTCAAACTTGGTCTGGAGATTTTGAACCGAATAGTCTAGAATCTTACGAACTGTGTAAAGTATAATCTATAAGAACATATGATTATCGACACACTAGTACACTTACAAGATACACATACAAAGTGCTTACTGACATAATCAAAAGTGAGCTTTACTAAATTTAAGAGGTACTAATTCCCTTGGAAAGCTTATTTATGGCTTCAAACCTATTAAAGATTATATTGGCATATATAAAACTACTAATTTACAGAAAAATATTACTCGAAATATTAAGAGCCATTTACTTTATATTGTACCTACGTAATAAAATTAACAGGTAGCGTTTTTAAACTAATTAATTTATGCCTAATTACTATAAAAGGAGGAAGCGTATGATTATATATATATATATATATATATATATATATATATATATATATATATATATATATATATATATATATATATATATATATATATATATATATATATATATATATATATATATATATATATATATATATATATATATATATATATATATATATATATATATATATATATATATATATAATATAATATAAATCTGTACGGATTCTCCTCATTTTCATATCCGGAGATAGAGTTCAAGGTGATTAATTTTTAAATACGGGCCCTTGTAGAGCAGCTGTCTAGTTTTTAGGTACGATTCCTATTCGGAGAAAAATTATTATGTAATCTGTTCCTTTCAGGCAAGAAGAAAAAACTCGATGTGTCGCGGCAAATGAGAAATGGAGTCTCTTAAATCTTGGTTGTCTACCCTAGCATTTGCTGGGTACAGGATGAAGCTAAAAAATATAAGTCAGTTTAAGAGGCGTGAGTCCAAATTCTACAAAGTTCAAAGTTCGATACGTTTTCTAAGAATATTTTTACACAATTAAGTATTATTTTCTACAATAATTGATAACAAAAATGACAACAACACTGGAATCAATTACTTACATACCTCATTCATAAGATACTGTATACTGTATGCTAAAATTAGTAGTAATTAATTACTGTACTGGCATACTAAAATTGCTACATAGCATTTCATAATCGATTGTCAATCTTTCTTTAATCAGAAATTCAATTTACCATTTTGTCTACACATTCTAGTACAAAGAAAATAATTTAAATATGATATATACATCCCTAGTAAGAATGCCCTACAATATCTGTTTCTCGTATTTAAAAAAAATATATTATTTTTTTGTATACCCAACCTCGCGTTGCGAATCTAGTTGGAATATAGCAGGTTAAGGTAACAGCAACCTCGAATCGAATACAAAAGAAAAATATTCAATAATAACAATCGATCTAGTAGTAGGCTAATGGAGACCGTTAGAGCGCTTAATCTTTATTACAACAAATTAAATTAAAGCAATTTGAATTGTCTGATTTTAGAGTAATGGCAAAATTCAATTAATAGTAGTTTTGCTAGTAATTTTAAGTTGTTAGTTGTAAGTTATTTAATATATAATATATATATGCTTATAATAATAATAATATATGACGCAAAAACGCGGCGTTGAGTTCCGCAACTCAATGTGCAATGTCCTAATACGGAAGTCTGTACTTAAGCCTATGTAGGGAAGACTTTTAGTAAATAAATACTAATACTAACTTTTAGTAAGTAAGTAATTAAAAAAATCGTGTATATACATAATAACAAAATATAATTAAAGTAAAAAAAAAGTAGCGGCAAAATTCAAAAGCTTCAGCCTAAATATATGTTACCTACCAACAAAAGTCCCATCAAAGCTTAGCAATAGTAAAACATAAGTCGTTGATTTTCCTATTTTTTTACATATTCTGAATTCTGAATTAAACATACTATACGTATACATTTTGTATATAACCATTTTTGAACTAAAGCTTTTAAAAAAAAGCAATTAGTTAGCTTAATTAAAAAAAACCATTTTTGTATAAAATTAAGCTTCGACTTTAAATAATATAATAATATGCAAAAAGTACATGCATTATTTAACAACAATCTAATATACTAAATAGTTACTGAGTAATGTATCAAAATTATTTCATCATACACCCATACATGTAGACAGTTGCAATGAACCCTGTATGCACCTATATATTAAAAGTTTGACATGGTCAAAACAGTTTTGTTATTCTAAAACAATTAACTTCCGTTTCCTTTATATTTACATGATGCTTAAGTTGATTATAATAATAGAGATAAGAACAAGGCATGTTCTTAATTCTTGTTGACACAGGCCACCGTCGTGACATACTTTTGAATTCAAATTATATACAAAAAACTAGGTGTATCTCACAATGCGGCCTTAGTGAAAATTATCTATAGGGTAAGATATTTCAAGGCTATATACAAAAAATTATTAATAGTTTAGGCAGAGGATCATTTTTCCCATTTCACGATATTTATACATGCTGTGTAACGCGTGAGGCAGTCATTATTAAATACGAATAACGTAAAGATTAGACGTACTATAAAAATACTAACGTTACAACTACGTTGTCAATCTGTCACCTTTCATTCAAAGAAATAACCAATAGAGAAAAAGATGATATATCTCCTTACCACTTTGAACCGATAGTGCACGTTTGCGTCATACTTGACTAATGACGTTTTATTTTGTAGCAATAATTTAATTATTTACTTTGTTTGTAAAAACGTTATTTTATTTTTTAAATATAATTTTTTTTATAACTGTACCAAGTTTATAAAGGCTAGTTATATAATAATTTCATATTAGAAGAATAAAAGATTTTCGATATATTGTACCTAGTCTTTTTAGAGGTATATCACAGTACAGTGTATCATAGTTGGATCGTTGCGGTAGTCACAGGTTCCTTCCAGTCTGGGGCTCTCCTATGCAACTAACCGGAACCTGCAACTACCCCTTGTATCTCAGATTGCGATGGAAAAACTTACTAAATTCTCTATTTAAAATAGTCAACGATTTTTATCCTAATAAATAAAACTATATCAAATGTAATATAATATACGTTTGACATTACAAAATTTATTTATCATGCTTGATTTGCTATGCTTATTTTTCTTATAAGTATGATTTTCTATAATAATTTACTGATATTCATTAAATCTTGATACATGACTGCAGAAATAAGTTTATGTGTTTTAAATATAATATAAACAGTGTACCTCGCTCTCCGCCTTTCAAGGCATCAGTTTGAATGGCGCAATTCAACGCCGCGTTAACCTAGTCTTTGCGAGTAAATTGGAAATGAAATAATCGATCCTCCTCAAATTGGAATCGAACCCACATACTGCTCTGCATCTCAACGGTTATTTAACTTTTTATAACAAAAATCTTTAAATATATATTTTTTCAAGTTATTTCGTAAGAGCTATACATACAATTTGCGTGCTATGTCAACATTAACTCATCGGTCAGATGTCCACTTAATATTGAATTAAGAAGAAGGTCATATCCGTTTTATCTACAAGATAAACACAGTAAAGATTTAGCAAAAGCGGATGCTGTAGGCTTAAAAGGCAATCTACATTAGAGCAGTCTATTAAACGAATGTTAAAAAAATATATTTTGTACCTATTACTTACATATATATATATATATATATATATATATATATATATATATATATATATATATATATATATATATATATATATATATATATATATATATATATATATATATATATATATATATATATATATATATATATATATATATATATATATATATATATATATATATATATATATATATATATATATATATATATATATATATATATATATATATATATATATATATATATATATATATATATATATATACATATATATATATATATATATATATATATATATATATATATATATATATATATATATATATATATATATATATATATATATATATATATATATATATATATATATATATATATATATATATATATATATATATATATATATGCGTGTGTGTGTGTATATAGCATCCCAATTTAAAACTTAGACATTGCTACATGAGAAATATAGAAGGGTAGTGTAAGGTATGATATATATTAAAAAAAGTTATAAAACGTCACCGCTTGACTCTAGAAATATTGTCAATAATTCTATTCAATTTATATGGAGTTAATATTTAATTATCTTTCTTTATATATTATTTATAAGAACAAAATGAGTGGAACGTCTAAGGTTGGCGAATAGAAAAACTTTAAAAGTAACCAGCTATGTTTGACACAAAACTAATGACCCGTTGTAAGTCGGCCAAAGGCCTTGTGCACTTTTTGTGATATTAAATTCATTAAAGTACAATCTTTTTATTTTGTTTAGTCAATTTTATATTTATTTACTCATTTTTTTATTATATTTGAGGTCATAGTGGCGCGGTGATGTAGCTGTGAACGCAAAGGTTGTGGGTTCGATGCTGTGATGATGATGTTTTGTATGGGCAATGTCATATATGGCTCAGTAGCTCAGCGTATGACTGTAAAGTGGCAGTTGGTTCAATCTGCAATTGACTATTTTTATTACTATTGTGTATAGCTACTCAACACATAACACATTCCCTTTCTATACGCTGCTTTGTATTATAAAGCATGATGCTAGAAAAGTCATTCTACTTGTTTTAAATCATAGTAGGGCAGGCAGAAGAAACCACAGCTGTACTTTCCGCTTTTTCGAGGCACTACTTGTCGTGAATTTACGAGTGGCGAATGCGCTTGCCTATTTACCAGAGAGGAGAAATTGGAAATGAAATAATCTATCCTCCCTGAGTAGGAATCGAACCCACAAACTGTCGCATTTACAGGCTAACGCTAGCGCCGCAGCGCCACAACGGTGTAATTTAGTGAAAAATATTATTTTATAGTACTACAGTTAAAATCAACTCATTTTTAAAAGTATTTCGTTCACTTAAAAACTAAAAGCAATTAAAGTTATTTATTATTTACCGAAAACCTGTATTTGTACACTTTACGCGATTTACAAGTTCTAGTGAGGTCGTCCTGACGCAGTAGACAGACACGCAGTCTGACTGACAACCGTTTGTTTTGGGTTCGATTTCCACTCAAGGACAATGTTAAAGAATTACTATATCTATTATTTTTATTATTATTACTTGCTAACTGATACGACAAGTAAATTGATGCGATAAGTGAATAACAAAGTGACACTTTCCACTTCTCTTTTTCTTTTCTTGCGCCTTTTTCTACTTAAATTTGAAAAGTTACAAGAACAATGAAAATCATCGATCGATCACAAATATGGTTTTTTTTTTCAGTAATAACTGTCCGTCTGCACAATGGCCTTAATAATTTTATATAAGTATAATTTTTACTCAAAAAAAAAAATAATCGTCGGTCAAGTTTCGTTTATTCGGCGACCTTGAAATAAAATATTTGCTTATAAAAGCTTAAGGAAAGTGAATTTCGAGTTTACGTTGTTCCTTGTTTATAAAAATAATTCACAATTATTAGTATAGTATAGTTATATGTAAGTATAAATAATAATAAATATGGTTATGTTTTGTCGGTTTGACTATTTTTCACTAGACGATAGACTATATGTGCGCAGTGGTATAGAATCTCACAGAAATCTCAATGATTGCGGGTTTGAAGCAGGGTAGGCAGAGGAAACTTTACGTAAATACTTAACTTAACATTATTAGTAATAGTATCAATAACACTTGTTGTGTGATGGAAACAAACTCCGCTTTATCTTGTAACCAAATGAATAAAATAAAAAGAAACTCTTGGTCATTACATAGGAATCGAATGCACAACCGTCGCACCGAAACCAGGTATAGTTTGAAATAAAGCTATATTTACAGCAGAACGATGAGTTAGAAATTAAGTCAATTTACTGGCCCTTCTTATAAAATGATGACTCTAAATTATAATAAACTACTAAACCCAAATTAGAAACCATCCAACCATTAGATGATCTATCTATATTCATAAAAAGAACTGCTGAATCTTCACACTCGGTGAGGTCAAAAGCTCTTTACTTTGTCACGAGTGCACTTGTTACGTAGAAGGCCTAACCTAACCTATAAATACGGTATAATTATTTATATGCCAAATTTTAACAGCTTGTATGTAAGTATGTATGTAATGTTAAAAATCTGAGATATCTGATCGATTTTTTTTAGCTTCACGCGCCCATAGCAGTGTAAGCAGAGGGAACCGCAGGTATCGTGGGAGCCTAGTGTTTAGACACTCCATTCTCCACTTTCCGCGTTACGAGGCTTGATGTGTTTAGTGGCGGAATGCAACGCCACACTCGCTTACTTAAAGTGAAGAAAAAAGAAAGGACGAGTCTTTGAAATAGAAAATTTTTATGACTACTATCAAGTGGCAAATATAAGCTTTTGGGTGTTAGGTAACTCTATTCACGTTTTATCATGCAAGAGAACAAAAATTAATATAAGATTCCCCCGTGTGGAGATTGAACCTAGGATAGCCGACCGCCAAGATGGCCTCGTTATAAAATTTGTATATATTATAAAACGTTAAAATTAATTCAGCATTAGTCATTTACTACGATGTTCTTTGTTTTGACAGGTTTATTTTTTGATTAGTTTTTTTGTAACATTATATGTATATAGTTTTTAAGTTATTTTCAAGAGAAGTACTTATATTAACAATTGCACATACATTAATTATCACTAAAAATTTATTTTCATTAGCTTTTATTATAGAGACTCCATATTTTTGTGCAATACTAAAACACTACAGTTCAAATACTTAAAGAAAACATATAAAAATTTGAACGCAGCGGGACTCGAACCCGCGCCCTCCTGCGAACCGTGCAGGCGCTCTCACCACTGAACCATGCGTTCTACATCACGCCGCGTTGAAATTCTTATATGCTTTTATACAACTTATATCGTTGTTAGCATCTCTGTAGGGAGATTTTTACAAATTTCCGCTACCCAAAGACCATTACAAAGAATAATCGTTTGGCGAGAGAGAATGCTATTTTTATTAAATATTTTTGATGGTTTTTAAAGTGTTAATCCACACTGAGGATAGAAAAAATACTTAAAGAAAACATATAAAAATTTGAACGCAGCGGGACTCGAACCCGCGCCCTCCTGCGAACCGTGCAGGTGCTCTCACCACTGAGCCATGCGTTCTACAAAAAAAAATTTTATATGTTTTCTTTAAGTATTTTTTCTATCCTAAGTGTCGATTAACACTTTAAAAACCATCAAAAAACACTACAGTTCATTTGTAAAAATTTTAATTTTAAAGTATGCAAAGCAAGATATATAAGAAGCAATGATCTTAAGATAATTTCTAATTGTATTTAAAAATGAAGTATTAATCCAGTATAAGAATATGTATATAGATAGATATATTTGTTAATTAGTTTACATATAAATAAGATATCAAAATAATTTTGTCCAATTTATATTCAACTTTGTATATTATATATATTAAAATATAAGTAAGGCAAGAATATTACTTTGAAAATCGCAATTC
>JAZFAU010000257.1:1800000-1897500 GCA_037178615.1 Dione vanillae
TTATGACAAGTTAGGAAAATTTCCATCTTATTACCAGTTTCGAATATTTTTTCATTTCTTGTTTCTATTGAAGAAACAAATCGTTAAATGCAACGGTCATTACTTGAACATTGATTTGATGAAAACGTTTGTATTTGGTTTTTTTTATGTAAGAACAAATTGAATAATGACTAGATGTTGAATGACTTATAATTTTCTTTAACTCGCAATATTACAAGTGCAATACAATTTAGTACTATTGAGTCCGTCATGGCACAGTGGTACAGTAGCTGACACTAAATACGACACTAGTGAGTTCGGTCCCCATTCGTGGTAAAGATTTATCTTAATTTATGTGCTCAGGTAAGACGGGAAGCAGCGTTGAACACCGTCAGTATGTTTTATTTATTATTTTTTAGCTTCACGCTTTATCCCGCACATAGCAGAGTAGGCAGAGGGAACTGCAGGAACTGTGGGAACCTAGTGTTAAGACACTAGTTGCTTAGTCCCTGCTTTCTCTGTCCCCGCTTTCCGCCTTTTTTGAGGCATTGCGTGTTGAGTGGCGGAACTCAACGCCGCGCTTTGCCTAGTTTACCAGAGCGAAGAAAATGGAAATAGAAAAATTCTTCTTCTCCGACTGGGGATCGAACCCAGAAACCGTCGTGTTACAGGTACACGTTGCGCCTCTGCGCCACGACGGTCCTCATGTTTTGTTATATATGTAAAATACTATACATTAGTTACTAAACACATAGTAGTGTAACTTCAATATTTAACATAGTATGTATATAAACTAGCTAATTTAACGTTTAATATAGTTAATAATAATCTCAAAATTGGACAGAATCTCTGTATGTATATAGGCAATACATGTTTTTTATTTCATAGAAATAGAGCATTGTCAATTTTTGTATGTGATATTGTACGTGTCGTGTACATAAAAGTGAAACTAGTACAGAGTCCTTACTAAGCGAAGATGACTAGCACTTGACCGACGTTTCGCTTATTTTTAGCTGAGTCTAACCTTAATGATGACCCTTTATCTTCATATGAAAGGATACAAAATGAGAGGCTAGTCATAGATATAATTAAATTTACATTCAGACAAATTTATTCCCCTACGCCAAGGTAACATATATTTTTTTTGTTGATAACATATATTTTTTACTTTACTCTACATCCTACACATTACGGGGTAGGCAGAGGAGACCGTACGTCAAAGAAACCTAGCGTTAAGACACTCCGTTCTCCACTTTCCGCCTATCGAGGCATAGCGTGTTGAGTGTCGGAACACAACGCCGCTATTTTATTGTGAGAGCGAAGAAAATAAAATATTTCTTTCTTTCCGATTGAGGTCCGACAAGCCCTCGCGTTTCCAGACAGACAGACGTTGCCGTCTCTATGCCACGAAGGTTATCTTGTTTTATAATTACTCAAAACATAGCATAACAGGTAAAAAAATTGTATAAATAATAAATAGATTTCCTTTCTTGATTAAAAATAGCATATTTAGCCGGACGTGTTACATTTCATGCGCTTTAGTACTATTATTTTTAGCTAATTTTCCATTCAGATTACATAAAGTGACCGTAGCAGAATAAAAATATAAAAACGTATGTATTTAATGTACTAGATCTAAATTTACCTAAGTAGCAATGAAAACTGAATTATTAGTCACAAGTTGGAAATTTTGAGCATTATTCGGTTTTTTTTTGGCAAAAATTAAATTGTGTCATGAAAGGACGGCTAGATGTGTACTTTTATTATTTACACCTTATCCCAACTAAAAAATATTCATAAAAAACCTAAAGATAATAATCAAGAACAGCACTACTATTGGAATAAAACATTGAATTCTTCAATTTTCGAGACATCACGTGTGGAGAATTCATCGTTATTTATTTCTTCAAGCGGGAAAGACCCGCATATAGGTCATACACACACAGTCACACACACACACACTAACACACAGCCCACCTGAAGATTGCGCAAGCGCACATTTGGTACAACAGTATTTTATTAATAATATTGTACACGTTTAAGGACACTTGTACACAGAGTTGACGCAATGTTTTCGGGACAAAAGATTACATATGAGGACCGTCTTGAAAACTCGACGGTTTGTGGGTTCGATTTCCAGTCGGGAAAGATGGATTTTGCTATTTTCATTTTCTTGGCTCTGGAAACTAGGCAAAGTGTGGCGTCAAGTTCCGCCAGAGACAGAGAAAGCAGAGACTAAGCAACGAAGTTTCTTAACATTAAGTTCCTACGGTTCCTGCAGTTCCCTCTGCCTACCCTGCCATGTGTGGGACAAAGCGTGAAAGCATATTCTTTTATTTATATATAATTATTTTTATAACTGGATATTATTAAGTCATCATATAATCCGTCGTGGCGCAGAGGCGTGAGCGTCTGTCTGTAAACGCGACGGTTTGCGGGTTCGATTCCCACTCGGGGAAGATGGATTTTTCTGTTTCCATTTTCTTCGTACTGGCAAACTAGGCAAAGCGCGGCGTTGAGTTCCGCCACTCAACACGCAATGCTTCGAAAAAGGCGAAAAGCGGGGACGGAGAAAGCAGTGACTAAGCAACGGAGTGTCTTAACACTAGGTTCATATAGTTCCTGCAGTTCCCTCTGCCTATCCTGCAATATGCGGGATAAAAGTGTGAAGCTAAAAAAAATCATCTAAATATAATCGAAATAATAATAATAAAATATACTGAAATAGCTGAGTGACTGTGTTCTGCCTGTAAACGTGACGGATTGTGGCTTTGATTAACACTCGGGGTGGATGGATTATTTCATTGTTTCTCTCTTTTAACTAGACAAAACGCGGCATTGAGTTCCGCCACTCAAACGGCAATGCACCTTAAAAGCAGGAAAACAGGGAACGGAGTGTCTTAACTTGGCTTCTAAAGCTACTGTGGTTTTCTCTGCCTACTATGCTACGAACGGGATACCCTGAATTTCTATTTTATCAAAGAATAAGATACATTTATATAAAAAAAAATGTAAAAAGAAGTTAAGACTCTTTCGAAGCAAGCAAACACGTTACTGTAATGCGTAGAGAAGAGAATGATAAAACAATGATTTGATATAAGTGATGCTCCAAAAAATATATAAATTAAAAAAAAGACAATCATTTTAAAAAACCTCACTTCCTGCTACAGACGACAAAATCCAAAAACGCATTAATTATACTTATGAAATTATATTTTAATTTTTCATTGTACAGTAGATATATCTTATGAAACAAAAAAAAATCAAAATTACATTAGCGAGTACGAGTAGGCGGCTTTTAAATTCCTTGGTGGGCTTTATGTTCATTTTATGATCCTTGATTTAATTTAATAATAAACTTAAATATCACTGGAAAATGTATGGTACTATCATTCCCACGTAACGCAACCCATTGTCACGCTAAAGCTTTTAGTACTTTTTAGTAAAAAGTATAGAGCCATATTCTATTAAAGTTTTAATAATATCACCACAAATTATGTTTTCGTAAAAATATTTAAAGTACATATAAAATGTAATAAAATCTTTTGAATTAGACATAGTTGGGTTGACTGTAAAGTCGTTGATGTGGACTTAATTTTCTGGTTTAGCTTGTCTATTTTATTTCCTTCAGATCCTTGATTTAATTTAATAATAAACTCAATTATTACTGAAAAATGTATAGTATTATCATTCCACATCACCTTATCCATTGTAATGCGAAATAACGTTTAATATTTTTCAGTAAAAAGCATAGAATCATACTCTATTAAAGTTTTTTTTTATATCACCCCAAATTATGTTTTCGTAAAAATATTGAAAATACATATAAAATATAATAAAATCTTTTGAATTACATATAGTTGGGCTGCGGCTGTCAAAAACAAAAGAAAAGGGTCTGACAGTTAGTCTGAACATGTCAAAAGCCTTTGATTATGTATGGCATGGGACGCTCTTAGCAAAATTTCGATCGTATGGGCTTCCTAAGAATTTATATCGGTGGATAACTAGTTTTTTTACAGGGCGTAGCATTAATGTCGCTGTCAATTGTTTTTGCACTTTAAAGGCCGGCACCTGTAACACCTCTGATGATATACGTGAGTGTCAGTAATCACCTACCATGTAACCCGAACGCTCATTTGCCTTGTCTTTCACATAAGAAAAGAATTCTTCAATATAAATAAAAGTTAACTCACTATATTTTCAAAACTATTATGTTTTTCAAGTACCTTTAGTCATTAACACGCTACTAAGACATACAAAAACATTTTGAATTGTTTTCTTAGTCTTTAGAATCTCTGACACTGAACAGTTGAACTGTCTGAACTATTTGGAATATACTATATGGAAATGGAGAAGGTTGTAGAGTGAATTTTATTCCAAGAATTAAACACAGCACATTATTTATAATGCTGAAAGGTTCATAAGAAAGATTGGGGAACACTGATCCATATCATGAATCTTATAATGCTAAAGAATTTGTTTGGTTAATCTCGTTATCTCACGAACTTCTGCTTCCGATTGAATTCTTAAATAGCTTATTTAATTATTGAGAAAGACTTCCCTTGATAATTGCCACATTCGTTATATAACACTGTATATAATTAGAAATATTGACGTAGCATAGAGACGTTTTCTTGCTGTGCGTTCTCTACTGCATACATCCTGAAAGCAGGAGAAAGAATGATTAGCTATTAAGTTATAATGATTCGGAGAAGAGTGTTGGATTATTTAAAGCTTTTTTTCATAGCTTCACGCTTTATCCCGCAAATAGCAGAGTAGCGTTAAGACACTCCATCCCCAGCTTTTTCCGTTTTCGAGGCATTGTGTGTTGAATGCGGAACTCCACGCCGCGCTTTGCCATCGTTGCCATAGCGAAAAATATGGAAATGAAAAATTCCATCTTGCCCAAGTGAAGTGGAATCGAACCCACAAACCTTCTTCCTTAGAGGCAGACGTCACGCCTCTACGCCACGACGGTCCTCAAGAATAGAACGCTTTATAAAAACTTCAGCTTTTACAAAGAGTTTTATTCTTAAAGATTCACCTATAAGAGAAAAATAAGAACAAAAGCTTTTAAAAGTATCAAAACATATGTTAAAATAGGAAATGGAGTTGTGGATGCTGAAATATCCTGATAAATCTTATAAGGCCGGAAGCGTAGGTTATAACTTACAGTGTACATGTATATGTTATCTGAAATCACTTGATTAACATTTTCCTTGAAATGATCGACGTTTTTTAGGGTTCCGTAACTGAAATATAAAAATGGAACATTTATAAGATCGCTTAGTCTTCTGTTGTTATAACCTTTAAACAAGAATATCGATAAGAATAACTTAATTTTTATTTTAATTGTTAATATGTTTTTTTATTGCAAAAAGAGTTCTGAAACTTTGGTAGTTAGAGCTTAAGTATAAGTTAAGGGGAAAATACAAAAAAAAATTATGGGAACATATGTCTCAAGAAAAAAAACAATATGAACTTATATTTTAGCCAATTACATTTAAATTGAGTACAAACGACTGAAAATTTAAGCTAGACATACAGTTAGTATCTTTTTTTTTTTTTTAGCTTCACGCTTTATCCCGCACATGGCAGGGTAGGCAGAGGGAACTGCAGGAACCATAAGAACCTAGTGTTAAGACACTCCGTTACTTAGTCCCTGCTTACTCCGTCCGCACTTTCCGCCGTTTTCGAGGCATTGCGTGTTGAGTGGCGGAACTCAACGCCGCGCTTTGCCTTAGATGCCAGAGCGAAGAAAATGGAAATAGAAAAATCCATCTTCTCCGACTGGGGATCGAACCCAGTAACCGTCGCGTTACAGGCAGACGTTGCGCCTCTGCGCCACGACGGTTAGTATTTTCCTCAGTAGAATATCTTTACTGTAAGGAACCATCAGTGCACGGGTTCTTCAGAATTCTGAAACTTTGGTAGTTAGAGCTTAAGTATAAGTTAAGGGAAAAATACAAAAAAAAAACAATTTATGGGAACATATTTGTCAAGAAAAAAAACAATATGAACTTATATTTTAGCTAATTTCATTTAAATTGAGTACAAACGACTGAAAATTTAAGTTAGACATACAGTTAGTATTTTCCTCAGTAGAATACCTTTAGTGTAAGGAACCATCAGTGCACGGGTACTACTCGCAATTGACTGATATATTTTAATATCGAACTATCTAAAGATAAGGAAAAAAACTTAGCTGATCAGCACTTAGCCAGACATATGCAAATGTACTTCCTTCTTATATTTAGAATTATAAAACTCGAGCAGAAGCTCGAACATTCTCGAAAAATTTGTCTTCGACCTACATTCTCTTATTATTTAACATAATGAGGGCCGTAGTGACACAGGGGCGTAAGCGTCTGCCTATAAGCGCGACGGTTTGAGGGTTCGATTCCCACTCGGAGAAGATCGATTTTTCTATTACCATTTTCTTCGCACTGGAAACTAGGCCAGCGCGGCGTTGAATTCCACCAATCAACACGCAGTGCCTCGAAAAAGGCGGAAAGTGAGGACGGAGAAAGCAGGGACTAAGCAACGGAGTGTCTTAACACTAGGTTCTTATGGTTCGTGCACTTCCCTCTGCCTACCCTGCAATATGCGGGATGAAGCGTGAAGCTAAAAAAAGAAAAATTAACTTAATTAATGTTATCATTACATTATATTATAATTTTACCACATCACTTTTGTACCTCTTTTATATTTTCTCTATACAACACAATATAAAGACGCTTGGAAAGCCACAATCAAAATAATTTAATTGACGAATTTTCATATTGCTATTATTAGGTAAGCTTCAACATTATCTTATTATTTTTTTTAGCGTCACGCTTGAACCCACTAATAGTAATATTGTTAGATACTCTGTTCCCCGCTCTCTACCTTTTCGAGGCATTCGAGGCATTGCGTGTTGAGTGGCGAAACTCAACGCTGCGCTTGCCTAGTTGTCATAGTGAAGAAAATGAAAGTGAAATATTTTGTCCGCCCCGACTGGCGTTTGAACCCAGAAATCTTGTCGATTACATGCAGATGATGTACATCAGCGTCACTATGGGCTTATTTTTATATAAAGAACATGCTCCAATTTTAGAAACACATCTACTAATATAATACTTTTTTATGAATATTTTTTTCCTATTAATTAGAATAACTCTTGACTCGCTTATTAGTTCTACATTATAAAGGAAATTCATACAAACATATATATATATACATAACTTAAACTTTTATCCCTAGCAGGGAAGTCAGAGAGAATGGAGCTCAAAACGCTATGATGCCCGCATATATCTTTCTCATCGACAATTGTCATTAACCTCTTCATATGTTTTACGTGACCTTCTTCCAGTACTTTCGAAATTGTGTTTTCAAATATCTACGAGTCTTCCCTCTACCCCTCTTAATTAGAAAATGAATAAACTAAAAATAAAGTTTCTACTAGCTTATTAACGAAGTTTCTAGAATGAACCACAATGCAATAAATAGATCTATTAATATATTAGGAACTAAAACCTTAACAAAATATAATTATTTAATTATATATATCTGTCATTGATATACAATAAAAATAGATTTAAAGCGGGCGGAAATACTCTTTAATCTATGTCAAATTAATCTTAAACGATCACGGTCGAAACTGTTGTGCCTAATACATGTCTACTGCATATTAATAAGAAATTTTATGAATATACACTTTATTGCTTGTCATTTTAAGACAGCTATTTTTATTTGATGTATAATTAACAAGTGTCATAGACTACAATATATATATATATATATATATATATATATATATATATATATATATATATATATATATATATATATATATATATATATATATATATATATATATATATATATATATATATATATATATATATATATATATATATATATATATATATATATATATATATATATATATATATATATATATATATATATATATATATATATATATATATATATATATATATATATATATATATATATATATATATATATATATATATATATATATATATATATATATATATATATATATATATATACATATATATTATTCATTATCATAGTAGAGTCAGACCAAAAACAATCCTTCCTGCTTCTTCTGCTATATAGAGGATAAGGCGGTACTCAACTTCGCGTTTTGCCTAGTTTTGTAGAGCGAAATAAATAGAAACAGAAAAATCCATCTTCTCCGAATGGGAATCGAACCCTCAAACCGTCGCGTTTACAGGCAGACGCTTACGGCTCTGCGCCACGACGGCCCTCAATATTTTTGTAAGGATTATAAAAAGACATATCGAGTATTTTCTACTTCTACCTGGCTTTATCCCAGGGTAGTTGCTAACCTACATACGTGTAAACTAATGATCTTGGAGATCCTCAGTTGTTAGTCCATTGACTGTCATTTCCTGCTTCATAATATTTAGTCATCGCTTCCTTGAGTGTACAGGTGTCTAACTTTAGTAACAATTTCATCTAGGTTGGTAAGATCTGAGTAAGAACTCTTAGGGATCGAGTTCTTGATCCCATTTAAGCCATATAAGCTGTATATGTTGTATGTATGTTGATAAGTAAATTTTAATATTTTATGAATATATTTCTATATATTTACATTGATTTTATATTCATATTAATGTAATTGTCTAGTATCGTTACATACAGACTGACAAAAAAATTATTTAGTGAACTTTTTTGGAAATAGAGCATGTAGAAAGGTTAATATTTTTTTTTCGAAATTTCTTGATCTTGTCGTTACAAAAGAAATAATACTTTTTTTCTGATTGTACATCGAACCCACAGTCGTGACAAAATATCTTATTAAATTAATAAATATGCTAATACCTATGTCGTTATTATTCGTTGATAATTTCATATATTGCAGATAAAAACATAGCATTCGTTTCATAATAGCTTATTTCTTCTATGCGAGTGATCAAACTTACAAACCAGGTAGGGAGTATAGCATTGGTATAACATAGTGTCAAGACACTCCGTTCTTTTTTTACTTCCTTAAAATCGTCACATTGCATTTAAATTAGCAAGCTAGCAAGGAAAAAAAACACTTTTTTTCTCAACGGGAGTCGAACTCACAACCATCGCTTATATAGTCAGATTTTGTCCTACGTCAAATAAAATGTACAGGTAAAATCGTTTAAATTACTCACATTACAATGTAAAATTTACTCCGATTCTTAGTATTACCTTTCAATGTGTATCTGGAACAAATTGCAATCGAATGGCATTTTCAGATTTATAACATAAGCTGTTTGTTCATTTGTTCTTAAGATTTAAAGCTGCAAATAAATCAATATACAATCTCCTTTCATTACATCTCTAGAATTTTAGAATTTATCTACTTAGTAATGTCAAATGGCACGTTACAGTGCACGTGCCTATCCAATTTAACCTTCTCGTGTGGGTTGTTAGTGCTAATGAAAATAGTTTAATTTTTTTTTAAATTATAAAGGTAAAACACTGCTTTGAGTCTAATCTCAGGAAAAAGTTTGTGTTAGATGATCTATTTATTAAGTTTATAAGCATTTATTACGTAAATTAATTCAATTTAGTCCACTGTGCCTGCCTTCACTTGAACCCCGCCTTCTTATATATATATATATATATATATATTATATATATATATATATATATATATATATATATATATATATATATATATATATATATATATATATATATATATATATATATATATATATATATATATATATATAATATATATATATATATATATATATATATATATATATATATATATATATATATATATATATATATATATATATATATATATATATATATATATATATATATATATATATATATATATATATATATATATATATATATATATATATATATATATATATATATATATATATATATATATATATATATATATATATATATATATATATATATATATATATATATATATATATATATATATAAAGAATATTGTTGTGTTAAGTTCTACTTGTGTTTTTGATATTATTTTTAATAATAATTCTTTACAATTTACGTAAACAAACTTGCAGCCAAGTTCGTAAATACAGATATTATGTTAAATGTCTTCAAATTGACATTAAATGGCTTTTATATCAAAAATTGATTATCCTTATAAATAATATTGTTATAAAATGATTATGTACAACTTAAACAATGAAATTGTAATATGTATTTCTTAAGCACATTTTTATGTATTTAACTTATTTAAGTACTACAAAGTTATATATTTTGTGATAAGCTTTTATCACCTTGACCTTGCTACTATACTTACATCAACCACCTGTTATCTTTGAACCGTGAAGTCATTTTAGTACTATCTTTACGCATTGCATCAATAGGTTCATAAATTATTTTGAAAATGCAATTGACCCTAGTGTGTTCCCCCTTCTTGATTCTTCAGTTCTTCTCATGTAGTTTTTGAGATTCAAAAAATCAATCGTTTATTTTTATTATAAATAATATTATTGAAAATTATTTTTTATAGCTTTACGCTTTATCCTGCACATAGCAAAGTGAGGAGTAACCATGGGAACCTAGTGTTACACTCCGTTCCCTGCTTTCCTCCTTTTCGGGGCATTGTATGTTGGATGGCGAAATTCAACACTCCGCTTACCTAGTTGCCAGAGCGAAGAAAATGGAAATGAAACATCCATCTTCCCCGAATGGGAATCGAACCCACAAACTGTCGCGTTTACAGGCAGACGCTGCGCCTCTGCGACACAACGGTATTCACTAATTTAAATTTGTAATCTCATATTTGTAGTTCAATGTGGATCAGTACCGTCATGGCGCAGAGGCGCAACGTGTGCCTGTAACGCGACGGTTTCAGGATTCGATCCCCAGTCGGAGAAGATGGATTTTTCTATTTCCATTTTCTTCGCTCTGGCAAACTAGGCAAAGCGCGGCGTTGAGTTCCGCCACTCAACACGCAATGCCTCGAAAAAGGCGGAAAGCGGGGACGGAGAAAGCAGGTACTAAGCAACGGAGTGTCTTAACACTAGGTTCACACGGTCCCTGCAGTTCCCTATGCCTACCCAGCCAGGTGCGGGATAAAGCGTGAAGCTAAAAAAAATATTTATAGTTCATATGTGCAATTGTATAAACCGTAGAATAATACTAACATAATATAGAAAAAGTCACATATATCTTTAGACCAAGTCAACAAGTTAACATAACGATTTACGATATTTCTGTTTGTCGACTTGTTTATTTACATTATATGGGTCGTATAGTGATATATCGCACAATTATATGAGTTTATGTATATATTATAGGTATCTTTACGCTTTGTAGTTGTAAACTATATAAAGTCAGAGGTTCGATTCGATGTCGATGGATTTCTCGTAACTCTTAATTATTATGATGAGGAAAAATATTCCTGTCATCATCAGCTCATTAACACATAATGTATGATGACATTATGACTACAACAAGTAAATATATATTTTTCTAAGAATTTTTATGAAACGTCTTCAGATTTTCCCTCAAGTTTCTTAGAATCCCATAATCAGATCCTGCCATGGTGACAATGGGACCATTCAACATACGATATATATATATATATATATATATATATATATATATATATATATATATATATATATATATATATATATATATATATATATATATATATATATATATATATATATATATATATATATATATATATATATATATATAGATATATATATATATATATATATATATATATATATATATATATATATATATATATATATATATATATATATATATATATATATATATATATATATATATATATATATATATATATATATATATATATAAGATGACAAACAACAAATATACATGCCAAACATACAAATTCCTTTCTAAAAGTCAGTTGAAAATACTAGCTTGAACTAATAATATGCCTTTACTAGATAAGAACCGAAGTCTACTGATAATAACTCAATCTTAGTTATACTTAGTTATTATTGTACTTGTTATACGGTATACTTATATATAAATATGTTAAAATATATATATTTTTAGATAATTTTATACGACCATGGAGACCGTACATATTATTAAATAATAAATATAGAAATTACGTCAAAATATATGCGTAAATGAAGACATCGTTGCACAGTGGGAAGGCGGACGCCTGACAGAAAACGGTGGTCGTAGCTTCAATTTCTACTTTAGGCAATGCATTAAGCATGTTATATTCTCTATTCAAGCGTAAAGTGGAAAGCTGAGTGTTTGGACACTAGGCTTTCTGTGTATATAAAAAATTGTACGTATTATGTAAACAAAGCAACCTAAAGGCGAGTTTAAAATTTATCTCGATTAAGTAAGAGTTCAATGATCATTCAAGGCCGGATTTACTTTCATTGTTAAATCGATATTATTTAATTTGTACTCAATTACTATGCAAGGCAACGGCGGCATAGCGTTCGATTGTGAACGCTACAGTTTAGAGTTCGATTCTCACTCACTCAAAATTTCCGTCACTGAACACGAAGTTTATGAATATTGAATGGAAAGCGGAGAATTCGTGTACAAACAAACAGAGATACATTCAATTACTACAATTAACATGCCATCAATAGTTTATAAATCTTTTATATACGAAGATTGACTTTTTTGCTCTATTATTATTTAAAGTTACTTAATGATCTATATATACTAATATATAGATTTGTAAATCGGTTGGCATTTACAAGCTTTATAAAAAAAGCGGGCGAACGAAGCGGGATTCGAACCCGCGCACTCTTGTCAACCGTGCAAGCGCTCTGACTACTGAGCCATGCGTCTTTTTATATATACATATGTTTTCTTTAAGTATTTTTTCTATCCTCAGTGTAGATTAATACTTAAAAAAAACAATAAAGCTTTATGCTAATTGTTTATATAATTAATGTATACAAGTCTATACTAACATAATAAAACTTGTTTTATTTTGTTTGAAAAACGCACGTCTTTAAGGCTAATTGAAACAAAAAAATATGTACTATATCAATTATTTTCGCGGTTTATATAACTTCCGGTTACAGAAATAACTAGTGATGTGACACTTATAATGTGTCATATGCAGCTTGCTGTGTGATAGAGCTTCATATAAATTCCATACTTATGACAAATTATGTAGGGACATCCCTGCGTACAACGCGATGGTTATTATGACACTATAAGGTTATGCTACATTTAACTTGACAACTTTTAGTCAATTCGGAAGAAACTTTAATGGGAAATAAATTACATGTGTGAATATTATATCATTAGAGTAAGGATATTAGAAAAAAAGGGAATCCCACGCTCTAGTTCGTCTACAAAAATTAATATCTCCCAATCAGAAGGTACAGAACCCTCGGTACGCGATTACTGCTCGCACTTGACTTCTGACATCAGTCAGTCAACAAGTCGCTTTAAATATTTACGTTACATCAAAATGAATATTTTGTGACATAATTCAATCGTCATCTTAGAACTAGGCATGATCGTTTTAATATATGTAATATTATATAAATACAATCTGTAATAATAAAGCAGCTGTCAATTGGACAACATATATATATATATATATATATATATATATATATATATATATATATATATATATATATATATATATATATATATATATATATATATATATATATATATATATATATATATATATATATATATATATATATATATATATATATATATATATATATATATATATATATATATATATATATATATATATATATATATATATATATATATATATATATATATATATATATATATATATATATATATATATATATATATATATATATATATATATATATATATATATATATATATATATATATATATATATATATATATATATATATATATATATATATATATATATATATATATATATATATATATATATATATATATATATATATATATATATATATATATATATATATATATATATATATATATAGATCAAGCAATATTATAAGAAAAAACTAAAGAATTCACAAAAATATACATTTCCATACAAAAATATGAACCAAATCACTTTTGCCACCTACAAAACAAATAACGACCACTTAATGCATAGTAGGAAACGAGTTATTTCATTCGCCGTAGTGTATACGAATTACGAGTGTCGAGAGTCTGCGCCTGCGTCATACGACAATAGCTTGTACATACTGGCTGTGACGTTAGGATACTAATATATACATATGTGCTATTCATTAATGAGGAAATAATTGTTTTATTATAGATTATAGAAGTTGTTTTAGAGGTCTTTGGTATTAATATGTACTTTTTTGATTAAATCTTTAAAAATCATGTTTATATATATATATATATATATATATATATATATATATATATATATATATATATATATATATATATATATATATATATATATATATATATATATATATATATATATATATATATATATATATATATATATATATATATATATATATATATATATATATATATATATATATATATATATATATATATATATATATATATATATATATATATACGAGGTGTGTTCAAAAAGTATCGCGAATTTTGAATTTTCGCGGGTTACGTATATTCGAATTTCAATTTTTTTGTAGCGTTATGTTGGTACTCATGTCTCTCACTTATGCCGACAACCTCGGCCATTTTGAATGTTCACTTAATTGTTGACAGCTGCTTTGCTTGCACGTGTTTTGGATCGTCTTCGATTTTTACCCATTCAAAAAAATGGATCAAAGAACGTGTATCAAATTTTGTGTGAAAAACGAAATTAAGTGCGCGGATGCATTCCGAATGTTGACTGTGGCATACGGAGAAGCTACCTTGGACCGAAGCAACGTTTATCGGTGGTACAAAATGTTCTCAGAAGGCCGAGAAGATGTGAACGACGAAGAGCGTGCCGGACGCCCGAGCACTTCAACAACAGACGAAAAAATTAATGAAGTGGAGAAAATGGTATTGGCCAATCGTTGAATCACCATTAGAGAAGTTGCTGAGGACCTAGACATATCGATTGGCTCGTGCCATTCGATTTTTATCAATGATTTGGGCATGAGACGGGTCGCCGCGAAATTCGTACCAAAATTGCTCAATTGCGACCAAAAACAGCATCGCATGAACATTGCTAATGAGATGTTGGACTCTGTCCGCGACGACCCAAATTTGCTCCAGAGGGTCATAACTGGTGACGAATCGTGGGTTTATGGTTATGACGTGGAAACCAAAGCTCAATCATCTCAATGGAAGCTGCCGCACGAACCAAGACCGAAAAAAGCGCGCCAAGTTCGGTCGAATGTGAAAGTTTTGCTGACAGTTTTCTTCGATTGCAGGGGCGTGGTGCATCATGAGTTCTTGCCACAGGGTAGAACGGTCAATAAGGTTTATTACCTGCAAGTTATGCGCAATTTGCGCGAAGCAATCCGCCAGAAACGCCCGGTTTTGTGGAAGAACAAAAATTGGCTTTTGCACCACGATAACGCCCCTGCTCACACATCGTTGCTTGTGCGCGACTTTTTGGCCAAAAACAACACACTAATGATGCCGCAGCCACCGTATTCCCCAGATCTGGCCCCCTGTGACTTTTTCTTGTTCCCTAAACTGAAGAGGCCCATGAAAGGACGACGTTATGCTACACTTGACGAGATAAAGACGGCATCGAAGGAGGAGCTGAACAAGATAAAAAAAAATGATTTTTTGAAGTGCTTCGAAGATTGGAAAAACCGTTGGCACAAGTGTATAATATCTCATGGGGATTACTTTGAAGGGGACAAAATAGATATTCATGAATAAATAAATAATTTTTAATTTTTTAGAAAAAACACAAAATTCGCGATACTTTTTGAACACACCTCGTATATATATATATATATATATATATATATATATATATATATATATATATATATATATATATATATATATATATATATATATATATATATATATATATATATATATATATATATATATATATATATATATATATATATATATATATATATATATATATATATATATATATATATATATATATATATATATATATATATATATATTTATATATATATATATATATATATATATATATATATATATATATATTTATATATATATATATATATATATATATATATATATATATATATATATATATATATATATATATATATATATATATATATATATATATATATATATATATATATATATATATTTCGATTATTTTTTAAAGGATTTTGAAAAAAGCTTTAATACAGTCAACAAATATAGGTTTAAAGTTAATTAGGATTGCGGTAGAAGAATGAGCGAGATATATAATACCAATGTATCTCTATTTGGCTAAAAGATTATGAATTAATTTCTGAAAGGTACTTCGAAAGCACTACGAAGCAGCTTCTTCCAATACCTAAACCAAATTCGAAACTATTCTTCGTCTCGGAGACTGGAGGTGAGCTTTAATGCAAATATCAAAAGAGGGCCTTAAACCGACCTTTGCTATAAATGCTAGAAAGTTTATTCTTGTTTTCTCAAAAAAAAAAAATTGAGACTCTTTCAGACACGCGTAAACACACATCTTCACGCTCTATCCCTAGCGGGGTAGTCAGAGAGATCGGAGCGCCAAACGCTGCGGTCCCTGCATACCTCTTTCGCCTCGTCCACTGTCGTTAGCCTCTTCACACATGCTCTCCGGGGAGTCCTCATGCTTTTTACGTGACCTTCCTCCAGTATCTTCGATACTATGTTATCAAAAGTCAATCAAAGTTTCCTCACACTTTGCCTTATCAACATGGAAAAATGAGAATAGTAAAATATTATTCTCAACTGCAATATATCACTTATAAATGTATAAAAAACATATATGCACCTTTTATTGTATACGGAACATAGATATTCAACGCATATAAATAAGGAAGTGCTCACATGAGATTGACAAGTATGGTTCGTTTACTATAATAGCTAAATTATCATTGAAATTTATTCATAAATATGCGATTTAATGACTAGTTGTGAAGTACAAGATGAAATAATTAATGAAAATATTTTAATTAGTTAAAACATTAAAATATGAGTATCATCTGATTTCAATCGATATTTTTATTTCTAAAAACGTAGATAAGGCAAGGAGCCTTCTTCTGCCCCAGACACTGTGGAATACAAGAGGAGTTTATTGCGAACTGATGTCGTATCCACCTCAAATCACCGCAAGTTGTCTATTCCACAATTGTATGGAATACAAGCTATCAAGATGCTGTACGTAACCATACATTCTAAATTTGCAAGCTTTTAGGTTTTTTAAGGGGAATAAGTAGTGTAAATCTGGTTTTCCTCGAGGTCTGCAATTTGAAAGATTTCAAGCATCATGTACATTCATCTTAACTTTAAGGCTGACAATATGTACACAGCTCCTGTAATTCATAGGATGCACCATTAAACTCAATAGATAAAGTTAAGCTAATTAACTTAAATATATCTTAAGTATACTTTTAATTACAGTGTTGTAAAAAAGCGACAAGCAGTGTGTACTCACTCTACTTTCTCTCTCTTTACTTTTGACTTTAGATATAATCTTTATCCAAATAGCAAAGAATTTGAATGCAATTCAGCAATACAATTGAGGTTTTGTTTCAAAAATGTATTTTTTGTTAATTATTAACATGAACGCATTCATTATTTATCTGCAAACTTAAACTGCGTTTCGATGACGTCATAAGCTATTTTTTTGACAGTTATTATATTTTTTTATCTTATATATATATATATATATATATATATATATATATATATATATATATATATATATATATATATATATATATATATATATATATATATATATATATATATATATATATATATATATATATATATATATATATATATATATATATATATATATATATATATATATATATATATATATATATATATATATATATATAGCCGGTGAAGTAAAAAGGTTCGGCGTCTTTTGTTTGAGCGTCGGCTCACTTTGAGCAATTTTGGCACGCGCCGATGCGGCTTATAGAAAATGCCCGAAAAATTAATTAATTTGTATTGAATTTTATTTATTTACACTTTATCTTTCCCGCACATGGCATGGTAGACTATGAAGGGAATTGCAGGAACCATAGAACCTAGCGTTAAGACACTTCGTTGCTTAGTCTTTCCCCGTTCCCGCTTTCCGCCTTTTTCGAGGCATTGCATGTTGAGTAGCAGAAGTGAAGGACGCGCTTTGCCTAGTTGCCAGAGCGAAGAAAATGGAATAGAAAAATCTATCTTCCCCAAATGGGATTCGAACCCACAAACCGACGTGCTTACGACGACGGTTTCCAATTTTATATTTCGGAATATGTCTTTTTCGTATTCCCAGTTTCACTATATACATATAGACTATAGGCTATGTTGTATAGCCCCCGGTAATAAAATAATTTGTTTTTATATATTACAGTGTAAAATATTATAAAAATTGAAATTTGATCATCTTGGCACAGTGGTACCATGACTGTCTATAAATGCGATGTTTACGGGTTCAATTCGTACTGAGGGCTATGAATGTTTTTATAGTAGGGAGCGTAATGTTAACACTAGTTACTAGTTCTATTAGGTTTATCTACACTACTATATACAAACGAACTGAGCAAAAATAGGTTTAGAGTTAGCTTATAAACGGTTAAAATAGGAGCGAGAGGTATAACGAAATCTCTCAATAGTTTACTAAAAGGTCTCGGCCTGTCTAGAACTATCACAAATTCATTTCTAGAACGTACTTCGAAGGCGGCTTTAGTAGAATCATTTAAAATTTGGTGAAGTAGTGGGACGAGCTCAGACAGTGAAGATAAGCGTTAACGCAATTTAAAGGGGCCCTTTAAACCTACAATTGAGTCACAAGTCCCAAGCAAAGCACCAGCACGGTGAATTCATGGAACGCTAAGTAGTTTCTTTTCTGAGGGAAAAATCAAAAACATTAAACATTAGCATCAACGTTCATTTTACCTTGCAATAACTATATTCAGTAAATCCAACAATAATTATCTATAGGTATACACTTCCTGACTATATAAACTTACTAATAATATTTTCGGCTATGACACAAAACAATCGCTTAAACGTTTACACTTTAAATATTTTAATTGAACTCGTTTTTACAATGCGTCATGAAACATTGACTTTGTTCACAATAAATTCTTTAAATGTAAATTTTTTAATGTTTAAAATTATATCGAATTACATAACGTTAAAAAAATACAAAATGCATTCTACATAATATATGTGTATGTAAAATTACTACATATTTAAATAATTGTTAATATATTTTGCATTATAAATTAAGGAAATCAATTGGTTTGGGTTTTTGTTTCTTTTTTATATATATATATATGAATTTTTTAGCATTTATTTGTACTTGAAAAGTGTCATTTACGTACTTTCGATGACGATAATGAGTAATTATCGTAATCATGACTTTTTCTAATATCTCATGGGTTATAGCTATTTTTAAAATGTAAGTGGGTTCGAGTCCCATTTCGGAAATAATCATTTTTCTCTGATTAGAAAAATAATGCATTGTTGAGTTCCGCTCAAATTCATGAGAAATGAGTAAGTATTTCTTACTCATTATACACACAGAATTTAGAAAAATATATTTTATACCGATTTTGTATCAAACGTAAACTTAAGGTAACGTAATATATACATAAACACACACAACTTTATTTGGGCGGAAGACACACGCATTCGTTAAGGAATTTTTGGGCATTTTTTTTAAATTTATTTTTATTTTCATGCCATATCGTTCTGTGTTATGAAATGTCTCAGACGGTGCTGCATAAATAAATTCTATATTAATTCTTTAAAATTAAAATCAAAACCTCTGAAGATAGTTGGTATCCGTTCCAACAAATTTCGCGCCCCAAATAACTTTCTGGCATATAAAATTTGAACGCAGCGGGATTTGAACCCGCGCGTGTTGGAAACCGTCCAAAAGCTCTGACCACTAAGCCATGCGAATTTAATACAATAAATTATATAAGCACCAAAGGGAGATACTTCTAACAGTAAAATTTCCTCAAAGAGATTGATCCCACTACCTCCTCATTCGCTGTCAGACAGTGTCCCATATAAATGAATAAAACAAAAATATATTTTACCCTGCCCTTGCTTTCCATTAGAGTGCTCTTATAACATATAAATATAGTTATAATATTTAAAAGATAAAAAACCTAAGTAAACATTTACAAATTAATTAAAGTTGATAATAAGAACTTAGCATTGAATGATAAAATACATTCAGGTATTTTAGAAAGCAACAGACAATAATTTTAGTGTCAAAGTTTTATTTTATATTATGAGGAATTTTAATATATATTTTTTTAATACTTGAACTTCACACACATATATATATATATATATATATATATATATATATATATATATATATATATATATATATATATATATATATATATATATATATATATATATATATATATATATATATATATATATATATATATATATATATATATATATATATATATATATATATATATATATATATATATATATATATATATATATATAAAGAACTTTAAAAACATACTTCACACACCTACATACGCATATTTAAATTTATACATACGCATATTTATATAAGGTGTTTAGTATTTTTTTTATCATCATTATCTTAAGAAGAGTAGAGAAGAGAGACAGGAGAGATTATTTCATTTTATTCCTTCTGGTAACAATTCAAGGAAACATTATTTTAGTTTGCTAAGAGTAGGCTAAAAGAGGCTTTGTAAGGTCCTTTAACCTCCGGTGAGCTTTCTTTCTAATATATAAGAGAGAGTGTGAAACTAAAAAAAATATATAAACGACTTTCATAACATATATATTTGTATAGTTATTAAGTTATTCTAAATATATAATTATATATTTTAGTCTCAACCCAGTTGTAAAACATTTACAGACTTTTTTTCATTTTCCACCTAACTTCCTATTCCCTTCAAATTCGGGAAGGCGCTTTTTGAAGTAACAGTTAGTGTAAAATCTTGTGTTGTATTTTTAGGACTAATTGCTAAGATCCTCATTTTCCTCATTAAAACTGCCATCTGATTCAATAGTAGTCACCAACTTCTATCATTCGCTTCCAGTTTGACATTTAATAGTGCTTGTATACATTTCGACTTTTATTGTGTATGTACTTTTAGTATGTCGAATATTCTACGAAGAATAATGCGTAAAAGTTACTTTATTTTTTTATTATCAGGGTTATTCCTACAATATTTTTCCTTATTATTAAGTTTTTTTAAACAAAAGGAGGCATGTTAAATGGATGCACTTTATTGGGATTTACCCGAGGACTGAAGTTCATTTATTTAAAATAATGTGCGGTAAAAAGCTAGTTTGCATTTTGTTTTACGTAATAATAGTGGGAAAAATATAAGTATTTGGTTAGACTGAGTCGTAACTGAATCCAAATAAATCCCGCTCATATTGGTAACGCTGTGAGGCTGTCCCAAATAATTACTTTTTCTCGTCAAGTTCTTTTTTTTGTCATTTTCTATCTTTCTATCAATACGTGTAAAAACTCTCTTCATAGTAATCTGGAGCCTATATTAGACATTTTTATTATAAGAAATATCAATCACGAGTAAAAATTTTTATCCGAAAAGATTAATTTAAAGGGAAAGTTAAGAATTTATAGTTTAGTTTATATATTTAATATTTTATATTATATATTTTTTTAGCTTCACGCTTTATCCCGCATATGGTAGGGTAGGCAGAGGGAACTGCAGAGACCTTGGGAACCTAGTGTTAAGACACTCCGTTTAGTCCCTGCTTTCTTCGTTCCCGCTTTCCGCCTTTTTCGAGGCATTGCGTGTTGAGTGGCGGAACTCAACGCCGCGCTTTACCTAGTTTGCCAGCGCGAAGAAAATGAAAATAGAAAAATCCATCTTCTCCGACTGGGGATTGAACCCAGAAACCGTCGCGTTACAGGCAGACGTTGCGCCTCTGCGCCACGACGGTTCTCTTTATATAATATTTTTCCTTTTATGTTTTACTCATATGTTTACATTACACATATGTTAATTAATTATCATTAAACCCCTGGAGGCCAGATCCTCCAGAAAATATTTCTAGATACACCCCTCTTAGTGATTATATACATATAGAAGAAAGTGCCTAGTATTCCATGAATTTCCCATCAAGACGGTGACCCCATAGCATTGTAAAGAGAAGAGCTTAGCGTTTGGGGCTTGTGTCCCAGTAGTATGTTTCAAGGGCTTTCTAAGAAAGTTAACATTAAATATTATAATATTTTATTTAAGCAAAAGAAAAACATTCTCAACATTGTTATTATCTAATGAACGGAAACCGAACGTGCCCTACTTAGTTACAATCACCAATACCAGAAGCCGTAAAATAAGAGGCCTGCATCTCTGCAAACCGGAAAGGGCACTTACAATCTGATATTGTCAAGGGCAAGAGGTCATTGTCGCGGAACTTGTTTTAACTGCATCGGAT
The DNA here is from genome assembly GCA_037178615.1 of Dione vanillae. Taxonomy (NCBI): domain Eukaryota; kingdom Metazoa; phylum Arthropoda; class Insecta; order Lepidoptera; family Nymphalidae; genus Dione; species Dione vanillae. The sequence goes on from JAZFAU010000257.1 coordinate 1,822,549, forward strand.
ATATATATATATATATATATATATATATATATATATATATATATATATATATATATATATATATATATATATATATATATATATATATATATATATATATATATATATATATATATATATATATATATATATATATGTATGTATATATCCGATGCATGCTTATTTCTGCATATTTCGCTAAATGTAAGTTTGTACTTACATTAATATAATAAATTTACAATTTATTTTTTAATTCTGAAAGATCCTTGCACATGAATTCTTGTCGACATTGCAAGGGTTGTTATCTATTAATTAATCTACATTTTCAAGCAACTTAAAAAAAAGGTTATCAGTTCGACTTGCATCTATATGGTATAGTGGTAATATTTTTACCTTCACGCTCTGTCCGTAATAGGGCAGTCCCTTGACTCTTTAGATTGTGTTCTTGCATTATCTTCTCTGCATCTTCTTCTGTTCTTCTCCAATATCTTCGACACTGTGTTTTCGAACTAAGCGAGGTCTCCCCCACTACATCTTTTAAAAATTACTTTTGCTTCATATATCTTTTTTTATGTCTTCACGCACATGGCAGGGTAGGCAGAGGGAAGTACGGGAACCATACGAACTTATTATTAAGACACTCCGTTGTTTAGTCCCTGCTTTCGCCGTTTCCACTTTCTGCCTTTTGCAAGACAGTTGAGTTGAGCGAAACTCAACGCCGTGCTTTGCCTAGTACCAGAGCGAAGAAAATGGAAATAGAAAAATCCATCTTCTCCGAGTGGGAATCGAACCCACTTTTTTTAACATTCTTTCATCACTCGTTGTCTCGACGATCAAACATTTAAAATCTGATATTTGGATATAATACGCAATATTTAACATATGCTTATATACTTTACCACACATTTCTCAGTACTTAATCAAAATTGGTTACATAGTTTTTGATACATGTTTTTATCCATTATTTTCCTCTCCACTTCTAATATTATAAATCATATTCAAAATTTACTTTTTTTATTCAATTTAAACATTTACTACATAACGAAGCAATCTTTGGAAAACGACGATGGCATTTAAAGAGATCTGAACAGCAATAAACAACTATTATTTCAAACGTAATATGCCTTTAGGATATTACTTAATCTATGTACATACAAATATTTGAAAGTAAATTGTTATAGGGAGTACTTTTGGTCATAAATAATAGTGTTCAAAATTTGTACCGACTAATAAACACTAGACGAGTGCAAGTGATTGTGGAATAAAGGAAAAAAAAAATAAAAAAAACTGCTGAAAGAGGACAAAATTAAATTTCAGGTTGTGTTATTTTATTATTTATATATTTTATTATGTTTTCACGCTTTATCCCGCTCATGGCAGGGTAGGCAGAGGGAATTGCAGGAACCATAGGAACCTAGTGTTAAAACACTCCGTTGCTTAGTCCCTGCTTTCCGCCTTTTTCGAGACATTGCGTGTTGAGTGGCAGAACTCAACGCCGCACGTTGAGTCCCTCTTCTCAATACGCAATGCCTGTAGTATATTTAATTATTATATTAAGGAAATAAAAAATTAGGAAACAGTTGCCTCGTACGTACGTAATATATGTGTTTTTTGTGACTTTCGCTTAAACAATTTTAATACTAATTTAGGAACAGTTTGGTAAACTTAGGAGAAATACTTAAAATGTACCTTATTAATTATAAGAATTAATTGTATTGAGACCATCGTGGCGCAGCGGCAATCGGAACAGCTGATTGATAAAACGGCGGATGTGGGTTCAATTTCCGTTCGGAGGAACGAAATCACTTTTTGTTCTAGTGAACATGATATAGGATAACTTTGTTGTACGTCTGTCTGTCTCTCTGTGAGAGGCAATTTCTATAAAAACCAAACTTTCATTTAACCTAGAAAGTATAAATTGAACTTGTAGCATTTCATACAAAACTAAAAAATATAATAATCCCAAAGAATACACCCAAAGAATAAAAGTTAAAAAATGAAAAAATAAATATATATATATTTATATATATGTACAAAAGGCGGCCTCATTGCTTAGTAGTAATCTCTGCCAGGCAACCTAATTATAAAATTGTAAATTCTAAAAAAAATTACCTCCGCTGACATATTATAAAGAAGGTGTTATTTCTTAGTCTAATCATAAACGTCAACTCCAATCGTCATAATGCATTAAACACGTTACATGACAAGACTAATAGGATGAATGTCACTAATAAAATAAATGTATTAATTCGATTCTAAATAACATGATTAACAAACATATTAATTCATAAGTAGCATGTAGCTAATTGGCTAGAAATAAAATATTAATGTATAGTAGAGCTTGTAAATACACAGTAAATCCGTAATTGAACCTATATATTTTTATTTTTTTTATCTTACAAATTATCCTAATAATCTGAAATAATTCTAGATGTTCTAGATGTGAGGACCGTCGTGGCGCAGAGGCGCAACGTCTGCCTGTAACACGACGGTTTCTGAGTTCGATCCCCAGTCGGGGAAGATGGATTTTTAACTAGGCAAAGCGCGGCGTTAAGTTCCGCCACTCAACACGCAATGCCTCGAAAAAGGCGGAAAGTGGGGACGGAGAAAGCAGGGACTAAGTAACGAAGTGTCTTAACACTAGGTTCCCACGGTCCTTGCAGTTCCCTACCCTGCCATGCGGGATAAAGAGTGAAGCTACAAAAAAAAATTCTAGATGTAAACTCATAGTAGTTCTACCTGTAAACGTGACAGTTGTCGGTTCCATTCCCTACAAGGGGAATGTTTTATTTCTTTTCAGGGACGAACCCGAGGATATAAGAAACCGAGAAGACAAACCGCGGCGTTGAGTTCCGCCATTCAACGTTCAATGTCTCGAATGACGGGATACAGAGAACAGAGTGTCTTAGCACTAAATTTCTTATTTCCTTCCTCGCTGTATACGGAATACTGCGTGACGCGAAAAAAACATTAGTAAAAATAAAAAAAATTTTAGAGCTTTGTATTTTTATTAATATATGTATGTATAATAAATAGTATATTTGGTCGTTGCACCTTATATTAAAGTAGGGACTTCCTTATGTACTATTTATTACCCTCAATATAATATTAGTAGGATAAATAAAGTCAAAAATTGTTATAGAATTGAACTTAAGTTCTGTTTCTTAATTGTTGGTTTAAAAATATTGTTAAGGTATATTATATACCATAAAATAATCATTATTGTTTTCATTTAAAATAATGGAAATCAATAACCACAAACTTCTTCACCAATATTCACTATTTACCACCTTAGTTATCACCATCGTCACCTCCACCGTTACCTCCATCGTTACCTCCATCGTTACTTCCATCGTTACCTCCACCGTTACCTCCATCGTTACCTCCATCGTTACCTCCATCGTTACCTCCAACGTTACCTCCATCGTTACCAGTATTGTTACCACAATCGTAACCACTATAACTATGATTAACTTCATTTGTTGCATTACAAACAACTGCATTTTCATTAGATCCGTCATGAACATTTACATGGCATACTACACTTGTAGTAGAATTTCGATGTCCATTTTCGTTACTTTTACTACAATCCGGTTGATCAACTGATTTTTGTTCACTAGCAGAGTAATCTTTACTACAAATAGCTTCAAAAGCCATTTTATCTTTCGAGTGATCTTCTGAAGCATTAATTAATTCATTTTGATGTAATGTATCTTCAATTTCCATAACAATATCTTTATTATCTAAGTTAAACGTGATCACACCTTCTTCACCTTCATTATTCATCACATTCCCGTTCCAATATTCACCATCATCGTCAAACTCTCGATTTTTTATATTAACACTCTTCTTATTACAAGCACAACAATTTTGCAATTTGGCTCGAATAGAACTAGCTATACTCTTAAAAAACCAAATAGTACACTCAAATACTTCTGACATACAATTTAAAAATTTTGCTCTACTTGAGGTATTATTCACAAAATTTTTATCGTCATCATCATCATGTGTACTGTCTATATTTATAATATCATCTGTTGATTTGTAATTTTCATTATTTACAGATGCTCTATTCTCCGCGTTAGGCTGATGGTCCATAAAAGACGTTTCTTCTATTGTTACGTCATCGTTTATTGTAACCGACCGACTTGAATGTCTGGAATTTGATTTAATGTTTTGTTTAACATTTTCTTCTGTATCGGGCTCTGTTTTGACGTCTGTTATGTCTTCTTTTATTGAACCACTTTGCACTCCACAGATAGCTTCATTAGACATATTTAAATTTAAATTAAAAAAAAAGTACAGAGACGTGTTAACAGTGCGGAACCTATAACTATTTTGTATTATGTTTAGTAATATTATAATTCAAGCAAGTACTGATTGTAACAGGAATATAATATTAATTATTATTTGTTAATTTGAGTCACAATGAGGACAATGTTCAATACAAACTGCAAACTGTATGGCATGACTCATAAGACATGTCTCGTCGTCGTCAGCCAATCGTTGTCCACTGCTGGACATAGGCCTCCCCAAGTTTGCGCCAAACATCCCGGTCCTCCGCAACCCTCATCCAGCCTGCTCCGGCAACCCTGCGTATGTCGTCGGTCCAGCGGGCCGGAGGGCGTCCTACACTACGTTTGCCAAGACGCGGTCTCCACTCCAGGACTCGTCTGCTCCAGCGGCCATCGGTTCTGCGGCAGACGTGGCCAGCCCATTGCCACTTCAGCTTGCTAATTAACATGTCTACATAATTAAAATTTCAAAAGCTACTTTTGGATTTATTTCAAGAGAATATCTGATGAAGTGGAAAATCTAACTTTACTGTTTATTTCTTTAGATCAGAAAGATATTTGCCGAGAGCTGCCTAGTACGTGTTCATTCGATATATGCATAAGTGTAGGTAGGTATATACTTTATATAGGACAGTTGTGGTGCAGAGGCACAACGTCTGCCTATAAACGCTACAGATTGTGGGTTCAATTTCCACTCATTTCCGGAAGATTATTTTGTTTCTGCTTCCTTCGGTCTGGCTACTTAGCAAAATCTCGAAAAAAATATAATTTTTTTTTTATATATATATATATATATATATATATATATATATATATATATATATATATATATATAAACTTTTTCAGTTAATCAACTCTGTACCTTAAAATGTACGGGACCCTTAAAGAATAATTTTTATTTATTGCTTTGCTAGTTTACTTAGTCTACTTAATAATTTTCAGGTTTTCATAACTCAAACAAAAAAAATTATATATAGAATTATATAGCTATGCTTGACAGTGTCCCACGGTCCTTGTGATTCCCTCTGCCTTCCCTGCTATATGCGGGATAAATCGTGAAGCTAAAAAAAAGGTGATGGTACATCGATGGAATTGTTGAAAACTGGTGGCTATACTTTAATAAAGGAACTTCAACTGCTATTTAATTACGTCCTTTCTGTTAGAGTTATCGTTGCTTAGTAATGTTATATTCCACAAAAAATGCGACAACGCTCTATTAAGAAATACCGCCTCATATCACTAATCCACACTAAACTATACTACAAGCTCTTTTCGAGAGTCTTCACTGAAAGACTTGCACAGAGGTTGGAGTACTAAACTGGATTCTGGGGATAGGGATTGAGAACAATAAAATATTTATGCTAAGGCAAGTGAAGGAAGGAACCTGAAGAATGCATTCTTTAGCATCCTCGAGACATAGTACGTTGCATATACGCACTACAAGTAGATGTTCGACTAGTTTGAAAGATGCCGAACTAGTACCAGAGTGCCAGTGACGTGAATATACTCTATGGAGAACTATGCTGAAGAAGAAGAAAAAGATATACCTTTATTCTATATATTTATATAAATATATCTACATTTCTGTAATATTACTGAAGAGTTTGATTACTATAAAACGCTTATGTGAGAAGCCACTTGTTCGAAAAGATTCTCTTTGTGTTGTACCTGTAAATATATTGACGGTTTTTATTAATTTGTTTTGGTTACAAAATTTCAAAAAATTAAAATCACAATAAAAGAAATATAAACATACTAAAGTATTAAGAATTTAAAAAACGAGATTACTAAGAATATAAGAAAAATAAGACAAACAATTGTTTTATCCATTTTTACAATAAAATATATATAACCTTAAATGGACTCTTTAGCTAAATCTCATATAAAAATTTGGTAATTTATTAATAAATGTTTAATTCAATTTCCTTAAGGTAAAGTTTCTTAATCAGTAATTAATAAGGGACTACTAGAACATTCTCAATATTTGTAAAATTATTATTTCCTGTCCAGCTTTTTTATTTAAGAGTTCTGTATTTTTCGAAAATTTAATTTCTTAATTGTCAAAAGAGAAACCTTGAAGGGTTCTTTGCCCTACCTTAGTGTGAGGTCACGTTTATTGTACTTGTACTATTTAAACTTGTTCATTTTGTATATTAGCTTGTTACAGCATTTTAATGTTTTATAACGATTGTAAGTGTGTACTAATGTCATAAGGTCTAAGTCTATTCTCTTTGTTTTGTTCTCTACTTTTCTACTTTAAGATTTTGTATTGTATTGTATTGAGGAGAGAAAGATTGGTGGAACTTAACGCCGGGCTGTCTTTTAAGCCCATAGATTATATATATTAGATATAATCAATATATTTATCACTTCCTAAAAACATATATAAAAATAGCGTAAAAAATAGTATTTAAATAAAGGTAGAAAAATCCTCCCGTTTTAGTGTCCCTTGTCACTTTAATAACTCTATACAATAATATAGTTTGAACAACTTACTTCCTCATTACAAACAAAATGCCATGCAATTATGAACCCTCCTGCAATTACTCCATTACTGGCAATTTGCAATCAGTGTATGCACCCGTCTCTTTTTATTTGAAGGGTTTGGAAAAGGATGGAATGATTAAAAAATAAACTCTAGACCTTTTAAATTATGTGTAGTTTAGAAATTGATGGGATTGGACAGGGTGAGTCAATGCCATAGGTTTATTTATAATGACTTATTTATATATTATATAATATAATTTAGTGTAATATTTTTCGAAAACTTATAATTGTTTGAAATTAGTTCAGAGTTACGTCGAAATTATTATACACTTGCTACTAACTTGTAATGATAATGTATAAAAATGTATTCCAGCTTAATTTCAGACAATCGCTTGGATGCCATCTTAGAGGCACGTTTTCGAAACTTGCCATCTTTAAAATTTTTAAAATATAAAAAAAATATATATCTTAATTTTGAGGTAATAATTAATATACTATATGTAGAAATGCATATGCATAGTATAATAATGTTATATTTATAACTCAAAGCGGGAACTACTAAGAATGATCTGCCCATCTTGCCATACGAGGGTCAAACTGAAAGTTCTTAGAAAATCAAAAACTAAGCATTCTAGCAAGTTATTAGTTTTATTATAACTTTTCAAAATAACATTTACATCAATACATCGCTGCATTCGATGGAACCATTGAGAAAAGCACCTTGCCCACTCGGCCTTAGGGGTCTCTTCAACGGCGTTTTGAAACGCACCCACTGCTTCTTCGGCGTCCATAAAATGTTTTCCTCGAAGTTTTTCTTTTATTTTTATTTTTTAATAAAAATCGCAGGGTGCGAGGTCGGGGCTATACGGCGGGTGACCCAGTAATTCCACGTCTAAGGTCGCCAAATAGTCGATCGTTTGCCTGACGGTGTGCGACGAGGCATTGTCGTGATGAAGGAGGATCCTGCTGCGAGGTCGTTTCTCTCGAACTTTTTCCAAGACAAGTGGCAAACAGTTGTTAGTGTACCACTCTGCATTAACCGTTTTCTGATCCTCTAAGACAACTGTCACGTAATGACCTGTCTTTCCGAAGAACGAGGCCACCATCTTTTTTCCAACACTTCGACCTCTCTTCACTTTAGTTGGCAATTCTTCGGAAGGAAACACCCACTGAGCAGACTGTCTTTTGGTTTCCAGATCATAACAGTAAATCCAGCTTTCGTCACCGGTTAGTATGTCGAACACAGCATTTGAGTCACCTCCGTTAAATTTTAGGATCATTTCTCGGCACCAATCAACACGGCGGAGTTTTTGAGCCTCGGTCAAATTATGCGGTATCCAGCGGGCACAAAGCTTTCTGACCGCTAAATGTTCATGGAGGATTTTGTGCATTTGACTCATACCTATGCCTAGACTTGTCCGAATCTGCTGATAGGTCACTCTTTTGTCAGTCTCTATCATACGCCGCACAACACTGATATTATCTTCAGTCGTCGCTGTAGAAGGCCGTCCCTCACGCAAATCATCGGTGAGATTAGTTCGACCACGTTTGAATTCATTAAACCAGTTGTAAACTGTGGCACGAGATGGGGCTTCATCGTGAAAAGCCAATCGAAGTCTATGATAACTTTCTTGTTGACTTATATGACATCGAAAGTCATAAAAAATCATTGCACGAAAGTTTTCTCGGCTTAAATTCATTCTGACGTGCACAGACAATTTTCAATTTGCCGCCAAATCGTAAAACAAATGACAAATGAATGAAATGTATACTCAATATTATTGGTAAAGAGTTCTATTTTCAAAATTTAAACTTATTTTTTTAATATAATGCTTTTAAGTTGCCAGTTCTAAAAACTTTCAGTTTGGCCCTCGTACCACCTGTATCATGCCACTATGTCATGTCACGATATATCAGGGTACATCTGTTCTTGAATCCTTTAGTTCTCTTATCCATAGAAGATGAAAAATTCCAACGTGAAAGTCTCATAGTCTACTTAAACTAAGTTGTTAAATACAACTTGTTCAATTGAAATTATTCAATTAAAACACAGCAGTGCCTTGCAGCGTTTTAACAAAATTACATAAGTATTATTACAGATAATTTATATTTGCAAGAGATTATTTTATATACTCATACTTTACTTAAGATTTATTAAAATATAACAATATATATGAAATTTTTAAGCCCCGGTTAATAGATAAAGATGTCAGTTGACTTTCAGGAGATACTTTGATGACATTTTTGGAGGTGTCGGAAAAAACACGAAGACTCTATTGGATAGTAAGTAAAGGAGAACATTATGAAAAATGAGGAACTACATCTTTTGATATAGTGTATAAAACAGTATGTCAGACTAGTTCTTTACTTTGAACTCATGAAGAGAAAATAAAATAAAAAAATTTCGATTGCCACTTTTCCCACACATGGCCTCTGCAATGCAGGGGGATCCACAGGGACCACAGGAACCATAGGAGTGTTAGTGTTAAGACACTTAGTTACCTGCTTTCCGCGTTTCCCGAGACATTGCGAACTGAGTGGTGGAAACCAATGACACGCTTTGCCTAGTTGCCAGAGGGAAGAAAATGGAAACCGAAAAATCCATGATCGTCTTCTTTTTTTATAAATGACGTTTCAAGCATTTATTATACAACATTTATCATGCCATTACGTGATAAAGAGTGAAGATGAAAAAAAGATATAAAAAAAGTAAACAATTTATATCATTAACACTTCCTTCATTTTTTGAAAATATATCCGTTCCGTGTTCAAAATAAAAATTACGGCGCGCGAGAGATTGTTCTGCAATTACCTACTAGTTCAATATTTTTAACACCTGCCAAGATAAAAGCAAAAGGTTTATTGAATATGTCATAAATTACAAATAATATTTAAATTTAAAAGATTTTCTTTTTTATAAAATGATTCAGAGGTCGTAGTAAAGTTATATTATTATAGCATATTAAACTGTATTTATTTTAAATTTAAATACCAAAGTGGCTAAGATGTCATGGATATAACATGGATGTGACATGGCTGTGATATGGAAATATTTTTTTATCATTTCCTTCATTTCATCATTATTATAATACATTTAAAAGGTTAACATAACAAATTTAGGGCAAGAAAATTACTTGAATGTCGTATTTAGGACTTGATAATCGGACTAGGGGAATAATACACTTACATCCTAAGAAAATATCAATTGACGTTAGTATAAATATATGTATAAAATTATATAGAATAATTATAGACGTAAATAAAAATTATAGTTTATTACGAATATGTAGCTATTAATACTAAATGACTGATTTACAACACAAAATAAAAAAAAAAAACAACACAAAATTTGTTTGCAGCGTGACTTGAACTCGCATCTTGGTAATCGTGCAAACACAAACATAATCCTTAGTGTTGATTGACACTACAACTTTTAAGTGTATCACTTTAGTAAGGTAGGTAAAAAACTTGTATCATTCGTTTCCTCCAATTTTTTCCACACAAATATATTGTACAGAATATATTTAAATATAAAAATATACAAATGAAGCCTTGTCACTAAACTAGTCATTGCGAGTTTAAGGTCGGAACTTAACTCAGTACTCTGCCTTCCTGTAGGGAATAAAAAATAATTTATGAAAGTCACGAGGTACTCCCCGGAGAGCATGCATGAAGAGGTTAATGACAGTGGACGAGGCGAAAGAGGTATGCAGGGACCGCAGCGTTTGGCGCTTCGTTCTCTCTGACTACCCCGCTAGGGACAGAGCGTGAAACTATATATGTATGTATGTACGAGGTACAGCTACGCCACTGTAACCTTATCAATTAGATTTAATATTTTCTCAAATAAATTACACTTAAAAACAAATAAGAATCTTTGATTTTAGATTAAAAAAAATATGAAACCAGAAAGGAGTCCATAGAGAATATGGCAACTTCACATCTTATCTTGACGTGACGTATCCATAGCAACGTAATAAACACGTTATTTACACATTTGCTATTGTACTTTTATCAAAAGCTTTTCATTATTAAGATAGTTTTATACGTTTTATATAAAAAATGGATGTACAAGATGACGAAGATGACTTCGGTGCGGCGATCGCGGTCGGCTCGGAGACCACTGAGGCGGAGAAAGAGTTTGAAAAAGTGAGATTTGTGCCAGCTATTTAGTTTTTTATTATACACGATGGTTTTGTTTTAGCTAAATTAATGAATGGGTGTCTTAGACGTGGCAGAACTCAACGCCGCGCTTTGCGTTGTTTCCAGAGCGAAGAAAATGGAAAATAGAAAAATCCATCTTCCTCGTACAGTACTAAGTGAGAATCGAACCCACAAACCGTCACGTTTACAGGCTGACGCTTACGCCTCTGCGCCACGACAGCCCTCTATATGATACATATCCACTTGCACTTGACTGGAAATGAAGGCCTGCCTAGTACAAGCTTTTACTTACTTGCCACGTACTAGGCCAAGCGCCTAGCTTCTCTTGTTGTAATGATAAGAAAATAAAACTTTTTCAAACATTTTTAGCTAAAGATATTTGACTAAAATTAAGAAAATTATATAATAATGTATGTATTTATAATGAAAAGCATGTATTTATAACGAACTTAGTAGTAATGGACTATATGATGTAGATACTGGAGCAAATGCGAGAGGCTGAAGGGTTAAAACTATATTCAGATGTGTACACGAAACTCTACGACTCGTATTACAAAATGAAGGAAGAAAACTTTGCACATCAAGAGAAAATTGGTTCTCTTCAGGTACAATATTTGTATATTTATTTTAATCTTCAAGCTTTATCCCATATATAGAATGACATAGTGGTAGAGTATAGAAGACAGTAGTCAAGAGACCTAGTGTTAAAATACTCCGTCCTCTCTGCCTATTATGTGGTGAAACTATACGCCGCACTTAAATTTCTTACTAGCCAGTTTCTTCTGAAAGAATTATTACTCTAAATGGAAATCAAACCCACGACTATCGCGATACCGTCAGACACTTTGTCGTTGAGCAAAATTATAAATATGAGTGAATCAAAAACGATTCATCGTATTTTTTCATTTGATATTTACTAACGTCAAACGTAATTTAAATTAGAAAATTAAAAATTTTAATATATGGCAATTATGGGAATGATAAATGGGCTCACTTTAATTTTTTTGAATTTTCATTACTTTGATCCCCATTAGTGGAAAGTAAAAATATAAAAAGATGCATGATATTACTGAATGAAGCTTCACGATATTAATATGATTTGGTTCAAGTAAGCTTTCAATTGGCTTGCCTTATTTTTTATGTTTTTACTCAAAACTTTATTTCTATAAAGCTTAAGATTTAAATTCATAACGAGGAGAAAAGCTTAGTGTTATGACACTATGCTTTTCATTGGAATTTTAGACATTATGTGCCTTAAAGTAGAGACTATGTGCCTATATGTGTTTTTGGAATAAGACTTGTTTTGTCATCAACTTATTAAATTTATATTTTAGTCGAAAATTTCGCGTTACGACACAATAGTGGCGGAATATTTGTCTGAGATTTCGAACTCCTCTAAAACTATCGACCGACTGAGAGAAGAAATTGGTAAGAAATACTTTTTTTGGTATAAATTAATGCGAAATGTTTTATTTTTTTATTTTACTTTACATAAAATTATTTGAAGTTAATTTAAAAAATATCTATAATTATTTTTTTTAATGAAATGTAAATATATTTTAGATTAACATTAGAACACCTTTTAAGTATCAATTGTTTAAAAAATATATCTTCAAACTCCGCTTTCCGTCTGAATTAAAGATAGGTTTAAGGGTTAGGTTTAATGACGTAACTCAATACCGCGCTTCGTTATTGTAAATATAAAGCGTACATTACGCATGTACGCTTTATATTAACAAAGTGCGGCGTTGAGTTACAGTTATTAGAAATACGAATAAGCTTAAAATATATATATTTAACTTTATTTATATATTTAATACTAGATGAAGCAAGAGCTCTAGCAGACGCTATGCACGCACGTGAACTCGCAAGCGTCGAAAGCTTAGAAACTATGAAGAAGACTGTAACAAGGCTGGAGAAGGAGCTGGACGCGCGGAAACGGGCTGGAGATGATGATGCGTGAGAGTATAATATATTATTTTGTTTTGAGGACCCCCTGGAGAGGATGTATGAAGAGGTTAATGACAGTGGACGAGGCGAAAGAGGTATGCAGGGACTAGCTAGGGATTGAGCGTGAAGTTTATTTTGATTTTACAATAAGTGAAGTAACGTATATGAAATTATCAATTTTAATTATTGCGCCCTATCCCAATATTCTTTAAGTAGTCCTCTGCCCAAAGGTTGCCTGGAAGAGATCGCTGTTTTAGCGATAAGGCCGCCTGTTGCAACTGATGCAACCACATATCTTTATTGTATATTTGTTTCTTTTATAATTTTATTGGTGTGCAATAAAAAATAAATAAATAAATAAATAATACATATAATAATTTTATTATGGTATGGGATGGATTTCAATACAGTGAAATGGCACGATGGGTGCAGGTTCAATTCAGCAGGAGTCATTTTACTATTATTATTAAATATAATAAAGGATTAACAATGTAAGATGTTGAGGATCTGGTATCGTACAAATGGAAATTGAGATAGTTGTGAACATGGTTTCAAATTTCGACTAGGTACCTAAAATTCTGGTTGTACTTGAAGAAAAATCGTTATTTCGTTTTAGGAATCCTCCGGTACGTCTCTTTCCTCCGATATCGTCAATACTGTCTCGCACTACCTATGTCTTTTTTATGTCTTCACGCTTTATGACATAGCAGGGTAGGCAGAGGTAACTGCAAGAACCGTGAGTACCTATTGTTAAGACACTCCGTTCCCCGCTTTTCACCTCTTCGAGGCATTGCGTGTAAGAACGCCGTGCTTTGTCTAGTTGCCAGAGCAAAAAAAAAATAGAAATGTAATAACCCATCTTTCCCGAGTGGGAATCGGACCCACAAACTGTTGCTTTTATAGACGACGGTCCTGCCTTATTTATTCTTTCATCAATCATCCTGTTATATATTTATATAATTGTATGCAATTAGAGGGGCGACTTCAGCGGTGAAGGAAAAAGAGAAATTTGAGAAAGAGAAAGCGAGACTGCAAGGAGAGTTGGATGGAGTTAAACAGAGACTGACAAACGCTTTAAGTTACGTAGATGAGCTAGAGCAGAAGAACACTGCGGCAGATGACAGTATTGCTAAGCTGGAGGAACAATTAGAGGTGAGTAATAAGTAGGCAGATTACTGCCTACTGTTGCAATTAATTTCTATGTTTTTATTTTAATTGGTAATATTTTAATATGCTTTTGTATATTTTATTCATGACTATCGAGTGTTTGGTCTGCGAGGAAGGAAAGTAAATTGAAATAAATTAACTTGATAGAGATTTTTGGCTTCAAGCTTTTGCTTGTAGCCGAACAGGATCTCTTAACAAGATACAACTATTAAATGCCGCCTTAAATTTAGATATTTCTGGGTTCGATCCCCAGTCGGGAAAGACGGATTTTTCTATTTCCATTTTCTTCGCTCTGGCAAATTAGGCAAAGCGCGGTGTTGAGTTCCACCACTCAACACGCAATGCCTCGAAAAAGGCGGAAAGCAGGGACTAAGCAACGGAGTGTCTTAACACTAGGTTCCCACAGTCCCTGCAGTTCCCTCTGCCTACCCTGTGCGGGATAAAGCGTGAAGCTAAAAAAAAAGAGTAGAGGTCGATCCCACAACCATGGTGGTTAGGCTCAGATGCTCTTATTGCGCCACGATTGTTTCTATTGTAATTTTTGAACATAGTAAGAACATAGTAAGCTAATATTGAAAATATATATTTACTAAGTAATTTATAATTTATTTTTTACGTCAAATGAAATACTTAGAAGTACATAAAGTAAGTCACGTTAATGTACAATAGAATGAAATCGACTTTTTTATACAATTCATTCACAATTCTCCTGAACTTATATTTATTTTTACATAGAATTGACAACAAAAACTTGCATTTTCATTTCCTTACTGCTTTATAATACCTTCGAAATGTTAATCGATGATTCACAATTACTTCAAACTGTTAATCGATTACTCACAATTTGTTATTTCGATTTGTATAAATATCGATTAAATTATTTAAAATTTTATACATTATTCCAAATACCAATGAAAACTACAATACTAATGAATCATCTAAACTTATGATTTTAAGTATTTTTATAGGCAGGGTCGCCTGCGTAGTCAAATGTAGAGAACTAAGAGATTTTTATATAGTAACACCCGAAGTAAGACTTCCAGTACAGTGGATTACATTGAAAAGATTTATGTGGTTCAAGTAATAGTATACAGCCTACCTCAACAATTTACCTTTCCAAGGCACAGAGAATTTTACAAAGAATTTTTTTTAACAACAACGTATCCATATCCAGGTTGTAAATATTTATAGGCAAGGGTGTACACTTAATATCAGGTGAAGTTCTCCTCGTTTACCATCTTATAATAAAAATATTAAAAAGAAATTTGTAAGCCCGTACTTTTAAAACTGAATTCAAGCCGTAGTTCGAAAAATTCGAAATTTGATCGTTTATATCTTTAAGCTTTTCAAAATTAGTGTCGAAGTTGAAATTATTGATGTTTTCTCTGGTTAGGAAGCAGACAACAACGCCGTCCGACAGAACCGTCTGATTGACCACTTGAAAGGAGAGAGTAATACACTGAAAACTGAAGTCGAGAACAGAGGAAATACTATTGTAGGACTGAACGATAAGGTGAGTATTATATATTATTTTGATACCGTGTATGTGTAATAAATAAATATATAGCTACAAGCCTTTTCCCGCTTATAGCAGAGTACATATATAGAACCTAGTGTTAATACACACTTTTCTGCCGAATTGTTTGTTTTACATGTTGAATTGTACTTTTTAGCGCTTCAATTCCGGTTTTTGCTTAATTTCCCCAATTGGGAATAGAACCCACAGTCGTCGCGTTTACACTTTACCCCAGTACCATCGAACCACACTAGAATAAATAAATGAATGGGTCTTAAATGTAAACCATATAATATATGTATATAATGAAACTTCAAGTATTCTTCTCTAAAGTGATTGATATAACTCTAATAGTATTAAAAAACGAAAAAAACATTAAACGATTTCTTTTAAATTATAACTATTTAATAAGAAAGTATGCTATGGGGAACGGAGTGTCTTAAGACTAGGTTCCCACTGTTCTTGCGGTTCCCTGTGCCTACCCTGTGCTATGTGCGTGATAAAGCGTGAAGACATAAAAAAAATTATCAATATGACTATTTCAGTTAGCAAAAGCAGATAGAACAATAGAACGTCGGGACAGGCAGCTCAAGGATATGGGTAATAAGCTGGAAACCGCCCAGCTGGAGCAAGAGGCGGCCTCAGCGAAGGCGGCGCAGTTGAGGGAGCAACTGGATGCGACCAACGCTGAGTTTGATAGTACCAAGCAAAAACTTAGTAGCACTACTAAAGAATTAAAGGTTAGTTAAGGTAGAGGCTAAGAACTAAATACTACAAATATACTAGCACAAGACAAGATTCTGTAGGACAGATGATCTATATTTTTTTTCATCTGTTTTATGATGCTTTTGATGATGATGATGTGATCTTGTTATCCTTTATTAGGGACATAGGGCTTGTAGAAGGTATTTTCATTTCCGTCGATCCACTCCAATCGAGGCCAATTAATACCACTGTTTTCTCAACTAAACGCCTTCAAGTTCGAAAGGGGCGGCTAAGTCTTCTCGTACCTTGCGCTTGACATTTTAGGCTTTGTTTCGCTATGTGGCTGTCTCGTCTACGCAGTAAATGTTTAGCATTCTATTGCCATTGCTTTATACCTGGTATCTCTTTATATACTGGTTCTTGATCGGTTAACTTCCACAGCTCGTATTGGAGATAGTTTGTTGCCAGTGAATCCCTAGTATGCGGCGTTGGCATTTATTAATAAACACTTATAGCCTCTTAATTACATCTTCCTTGAGGGACCACGTCTCGCATAAATTTATGGTGCATTAAGAAGTTGGCGGATATTATGCACAGTTAAATATTTTTTAAAGCCATAAATGAGTTCACGTCTATTTAAATATAGTATTTTTTTTTTTTCAATGCAAATTGTACTCTGTATAGTTAAACCATAGTATTAACGTAATGAGTAATAATTATAAAAATTAATATTTTCTTATATCAATTAGAATATGATAGATGATGGCAACAGACTGCGCAACGAGGTGTCCAAACTGACAAAACAGAACGTACAGCAGATGAAGAAGTACCAACTCCTGGAGCAGGCCAAGGCCGGGGTAGAATCTGATCGGTTACTATCAAATACTTGATATTATAAATAAAATTTTCTTGGTTTAATGAAAGAGTAGTTGTATTTTATTGCTAGAAAATTAGGACCGTCGTGGCGCAGAGGCATAAGCGTCTGCCGGTAAACGCGACGGTTTGAGGGTTCGATTCCCACTCGGAGAGGATTTTTTTTTTTAGCTTCACGCTTTATCCCGCACATGGCAGGGTAGGCAGAGGGAACTGCAGGAACCATAATAAGAACCTAGTGTTAAGATACTCCGTTACTTAGTCCCTGCTTACTCCGTCCCCACTTTCCGCCGTTTTCGAGGCATTGCGTGTTGAGTGGCGGAACTCAACGCCGCGCTTTGCCTTAGATGCCAGAGAGAAGAAAATGGAAATAGAAAAATCCATCTTCTCCGACTGGGGATCGAACCCAGTAACCGTCGCGTTACAGGCAGACGTTGCGCCTCGGCGCCACGACGGTCCTCAAAAGCGTATATAGCGTATATAGCTATAGCGTAAAGCTATAAAAAAATTATACACTCTTTTCTCTATACTTTCCGTTTTTGATAGTGACATGTAATTAGATTTGAACCCACAATTGTTTTATGCAATAATTTAATTATATAAGAATTAGAGGTAATAAGAGTTTCCTAATTTAACAACGAAATTTTACTAAAGCATCGTTTCATTATTTTTTACAACTTAACTGGATTAGTGAAGAGTTATATCAGATTTTCTAATTATCCTAATTATTTTTGGCTTAGTTTAGATCATTTTTCAGACATTTTTCTTTTTTCTATGAAATCAAAAGTGGTGTTAATACGCGATAGTTTGTAGGTTCGATTCCTACTCGGGAAAGATTAATTTTTCATTTACATTTTCTTTGCTCCGCCAGCTAGGCAAAAGGCGGCGTTAAGTTTTGCTAATCAACACTCAATGCTTCCACTAGGTTTCCAAGGTTCCTGCAGTTCCCTCTGCCTACCTTGAGCGGGATAAAGCGTGAAGCTAAAAAAATTGCTGTTTTATTACGTTTTAACTTCTGAAGATATTTAATTAAATTGAGGATCGTCGTGGCGCAGAGGTGCAACGTCTGCCTATAATGCGACGGTTTCTGGGTTCGATTCCCAGTCGGGGAAGATGGATTTTTCTATTTCAATTTTCTTCGCCCTGGTAAACTAGGCAAAGCGCGGCGTTGAGTTCCGCCACCTAATACACAATGTCTCGAAAAGGCATAATAAAAGGCAAGAAAAAGGCTTAATACTAGGTTCCTGCAGTTCCCTCTGTCCACCCTGCCATGTGCGGGATAAAGCGTGAAGCTGCAAAAAAAAAGATATTTAATATAGGTATAGACAAACATTTTATTGTTCTATGGAATTCCGATTTTTTACAGAGAAAATCTCCGACAGCAGGTCTCCGTAATGGAGAGAGAGATAATGCTAAATAAGAAGCAAGCGGAGGCGGACAAGCGGGACATTGAGAACTTGAACAGGGAAAAAGAAATATTGAATAAGAACATGCAAAAGATACAAAGTACTTTTTCGTATTTAATTTTCTATTTTTTTAATAAAGTAACAAAGAACATTAAAACTGCCAGTTTATTAGTCTGTTAGTCTTTCTGACGTCGCTATTTATATATGTCCTCTTGGGGCAGTCGTCGTCGTCAGCCAATCGCAGTCCACTGCTGGACGTAGGCCTCCCCAACCCTCACCCAGCCTGCTCTTGGGGCAGTAAGAAAAATAAATTCTAAAATAACGATTTCAAAATTTCCTTTTTATTTATGCTATATGCAATGAAAATTATAGAGATTTAACTTATAAAAATATCAAAGGAAAATAATAAGTAGATGCAAATAGCACAGTTAAATACATATTTCGCATGATTTCATACAAAATTAGTGAGCACGTAAACATAAACTTGTTTTATAACATCTACTTGTTGTCCTTTTTGTCCGTCCGTCTGCCAAGACTGATTTCAGGTTTCCATTCAGACAATATTAAGAATTAAATATCTTTGTTAAAGCTTAATAAGTATAGTCACCTAATATGTTTTATGTTTAGTTTTTGTTGTATTTTATATGAAATTCGCGTAATCAATATCTATATAGATAATACAATACTTCTCGTGGATTTTCTATCATAAAATTGGTACAGAACCCTCGGCTCATATTTCGAACTCACACTTGACCGATGTTTTTTTATCAAAAGATGAGGCGTTGGAGAATCTACAGATAATAAACCGTCAAGAGCAAAGAAGAAAGCAATTGGAACACGAACTGGAGACTACGGGCGCTCAAATCAACAAACAACGTCTGATCATACGACAGCTGGAAAAGGATAAGGATAGGTAAATACATAATAATTTACACAGTCACGGATTTAAACACTCACATAAGGTTTAAATAAGTGACTTAAGCGTCAAAATCCGCTTTTCAAGGTAATATGTTACGTTTTCACTGCCATTTCCAAGGGTATAAACTGGCTTTTTTTAACGTAAAACTTTTCTGGGAAATAAAAAAGTTTAACAGGTTTCAATCCATATGATATCAGGGACCTGTCGAATATAATTAGGGTTTATTATATAGCATTAAAAATGGCTTTAAATGTGCACCTCGAAAATTGCCGCTTTAAGCTCAAGTCTATACGGCCTACTGGTAAATCCCCCGTTGACATTTCCTGCATTATACAACATAGATAAACAAAACTCAATAAATAATAATAAGTGTATTATCACACTGTTTTCCACTTTTTACTCGTGTTTTTATATTATTTATTATATAAACACTTTTTACTTCAATAATTCAAAGGCTGTAATTACAATTATTTTTTCTTACTTAAGTAAAATAATTATTTGAAATGACCCTAATTAAAGATAGAGTAAGAAGACTTTAGACTGGATATAAAAAGCCTTTGTGTACAGCTATTGGGATTTTAGATGATAGGACAGCAATTAATCTAGGGACCGTCGTAGCGCAGAGGCTATGCGTCAGCCTGTTAACATGACGGCTTGTGGGTTCGATTCCTACTCAGAGAAAAAGGCTTGAAACGGTCCCCACGTTTCTTGCAGTTTCCACTGTTTACCCTATGAGCGGGATAAAGCGTAAAGCTATAAAAATAATAATAAAAAAAAATATTACACTGTCATAACAAGCTTCACTTACACTTATGCACGTTGCTATGGTAACCCGTCAAGTAGTCCTGGTAGCTAGTAAATAAAAAATTATATATTTAAAGAAAACAAAAATTTGAGCGAGATTTGAACCCCCGCCCTTTTGCGAACTGTGCAAGCTTACCGTAAACTTTAAGCATTTTTTCTATCCTCAGTGTGAATTAACACTTTAAAAATCATAAAAATATTTAAAAAATAAATAATTTTCAACTTTGTTGCATTTCCCTTTAGAATGCTAGAAGAAACGATCGCTTTGAACGAGAAAATCGATGAAATATCTGGTAAGTTAATTATTCATCTAATGTAGTTGTAAATACAAATCCATCGATTTGCATTTAATTGGAATTAATTTGTCTTGACTTTGTTTTGATTATGTTCGATTGTTTAAGTAATTAATTATGAATAGTAATGTACATGTATTTTGTTAGTTAAGTAAGATAAGTGTTATTTTCGTTCTACATTTTGAACTGTGATGCAGGACTTATTTTAGCTTCACGCTTTATCCCGCATTTTGCAGGGTAGGCAGAGGAACCAAGTGCTAAGACACTCCGTTGCTTAGTCCCTGCTTTCTCTGTCTTCGCTTTTAGAGAACTTTATAAGGTTTTTACGATGTTTTTCACTGTTCAAACACTTTTCAAACGGAGGTTAAAAATGGTAGTAGTACGATGACGCTGTCAGCTTGTATCAACTAGTCTCTCTATAAGTACTCTAGGGTTTCACCACTTGCTGATAACGTCCCAGATAGGAAATATGTGTCTTGTCTGGCAGATATGCAACAAATTTTCTTTTCAAAAGTCTCAGATGCGACTATCTAGTAGATAAAAACCTGTTTAATGTATTGGCCTTTATCTATCAGATAGTATTAACTACCAGTTATTACTATCTGATAGATAAAGGCCAATATATTTACTATCTGAAATTTTATCTGTGACCAGTGAAATTGGCTCTAAATATATTCATTATGTTATCACGTAATATTTTTAATGTTTGTCTGTATGTGTTTCTTTTTTGCAATTTAAAGTTAAGCCGATACAGGATTTTTACAACGATCCTCGACACTGGTTTCGATTCAGGTTCCGTGTTCTATAAGCTAGAGCTCTTTAGCTCTTTTTAATATTAGAAATTATGTTTACTATCCTCACATTTATAACACTTAGTAGGAGATTTAAATATTTTTTTATATAGAAATGTTCTTATATCATAATATATTGTTTAAAAAGATTTCTATACAAAAAAATTAAAGACTTCAAGTTATTTAATATTAAATAAATACTTCAAGAAATAAATTATTTTGATGAAAGTTCTGTATATATTATACATTTTAACAAACCCATGGTTGTGCACCAACAGTCTGACGTTCTGCCATGAAGCAATGAGAGAATGTTCAACAATCGCTACGGTAATGAGTTCGATCCTCACTTGGTAGAAGAGTTATTTTTATTCTTCCATTCAAGTTAATTAAAAAAATTAGGCAAAAATCAATAAAGGAATATCTTATCACTAGGTTCTTTTTACTATAATACTATTTTCATAATATTTCAGAGGAGGTTCGTCTAAGAACAGCAGACATATTAGACTTGAAGAAAGCTCTGAGAGAAGAAACGCTGAAAGAACGAAAGCTCTCAGTGGCGTTGGACGCGACTCGCGCTGAACGAAATATGTTACATAAGAATTATACAGAATCCTTAGATGAAATACAGGACTTGAAACAGAAACTTAAGGTATATTTTAAAATGTCGTGATTCTTACATATATTTAAAGAATTGCAGAGAAACTAGTGTCAAGATACTCCACTGTTGCGAAGCTGTCGAATTAAATAATGCATTTTATACAAATATACTTTATTGCACAAAGAGTAGGTATTATTGTCACTTTAGACAATTCAAAATTGTAAATAAAAGAAAGAAAAAAGTGGGGACGGAGAAAGCAGGCACTAAGCAACAGAGTGTCTTAACACTAGGTTCCCACGGTTCCTGCAGTTCCCTCTGCCTACCCTGCCATGTGCGGGATAAAGCGTGAAGCTAAAAAAAGAAAACAAAAAAAGAAGACAAAATAGAGAAAGTCCCGCTGAATTTTTAGCGCCGGTTCTTCTCAGGTCTGAGGCGTTAAATTTAGTGAGCTGTTGATAAATTAAATAAATTATTTGACGTTCAAAAAATTTAAGCGTGAATCTTCTTATTTTGAATAAAATTATGACTTTATAAACCTTATAAAACATTTTACATAAGAAGTAAATATAAAATCAGTAAATTATAACAATGCAGTCTCATCGCTTAAAGTGATCTCTTCTAGGCAACTTTAGAGGTATAAAATGTCCACTAGAATTGACAAATATCGAATCCGCAATCATCGCATTTGGAGTCACATACTGTCCCTATGTAGCACGATGTACTCCTATTTTTAAATAAAATGAAAAAAATCTATTTTCTTCCAGATGTTAGCTTATCAAATAGAACAACTAAAAGAAGATATAAGTGGCAAGGAAACAGGTTTGAAGTCCTGTGAGGGGGCACTTATGAAGTGTAATAAAAAGAACGAACAGCTTCGAGGTGAAGTGCAGGCTGGCTTGGCGAAACTGTCTGAGGCTAAAGCTGATATTACCGCCTTGAGACAAGAGGAGGCCAGGCTTAATAGAATTATACAAGTAAGATTAGTTATTTGGAAATCGATAAATATTATATGTAAAATTGTACTTGAGGACCGTCGTGGTGCAGAGGCGTAAATATCTGCCTGTAATCGCGACGGTTTGTGGGTTCGCACATGGCAGGGTAGGCAGAGAGAACAGCAGGAACCATAGGAACCTAGTGTAATGACACTCCGTTACTTAGTCCCTGTTTTCTCCATCCCCGCTTTCCGCCTTTTAAGAGTCATTGCGTGTTGGGTGGCGGAACTCAACGCCGTGCTTTGCCTAGTTACCAGAGCGAAGAAAATGGAAATAGAAAAATCCATCTTCCCCAACTGGGAATCGAACTCAGAAAGCGTTGCGTTACGGGCAGACGTTACGTCTCTGCGCCACGACGGTATTTTATATGAAGAAACTTTTTTATATAATATACCAATATAAAACCAGTTTCTGTAAAACTCCGATAACACCTAAATACACAACTGCATTAAAATGCATATATGCGATACCTTAATCTGGTTGATTTATTTTTACATAAAAAATGTTCTAATCAATTTAAGAATGGTGACATTCGCTTAGAACCTACAAATATATCTACTCGATGTAAAAGTGAATGGTTAATGACAAGGAGAGACCTCGAATCGAATTTGTGTAGTCACATTTTTTAGCAACTATAGTTTTTGGGTCATACAGAACTTTGCTTAAAATAAAAACAAATGATTTCTATATATTTAGGATTTAAATTAGTTACAGCCTGAAATATTATTTAATTTAACATTAATTTATCGATAATTTAGCAGTATTGGCCAAATAGATATATTGTTTGTAATATATAGTATATTATGTATACACATTATGTTATCACATATATACACGCTGTTAACAACATTTGAGAACATTATATATTGTATGCATTTTGATCAATTCTCAGTGTAAATATTAAATAATATAGTTGGCAGAGAGTATAGTATAAAGAGATTCGGTTCTCCGTTTTCCGTCTAAATTCCAAACAATGCGAGCTTAGTTGCACTTTTTCTTATTAGATAACAGGGAAATTAATATTTGACTATCCAAGCTAGAAGCGTATATATCATGACTATAAATGTTACAAAAGTATAACTTAAGAGTATTTGGTACTAACATGAGGTGTCATGTGGTAATTGGAATCCTATTAATATAACAAACTTGGTGCATATTACCCTGTAGAAAACAACTAACTGCAGGCGCAGTGGGTTTTGTCAAACGCTTAACGTACAAACCTAAAAGTAACTTAATTCTAACTTAATTCTATGAAACATAAAAATGTTTTTCCAATTTTGAAACAATTAGCGTATTTCCTGAAATTGGAGAAAACACACTAGTTGGTATAGAACTATAGACATATATATATATGTATGTACATATGTGGCCATACAGGTACTTTTGTTGAACGGGCAATATAGACAGAACGATAAAAAAAGTATTTACAAGTAAAAGAGAAAAAAAGAGGACCGTCGTGGCGCAGAGGCGTAAGCGTCTGCCTGTAAACGCGATGGTTTAAGGGTTCGATTCCTACTCAGGGAAGATGGATTTTTTTATTTCCATTTTCTTCGCTGTGGAATCTAGGCCAAACGCGGCGTTGAGTTCCACCAATCAACAAGCAGGGACTAAGTTACGGAGTGTCTTAACACTAGGTTCATATGGTTCCTGCAGTTTCCTCTGCCTACCCTGCAATATGCGGGATAAAGCGTGAAGCTAAATAAAAAAGAGAAAAAATCACCAAAACATATTAAGCGATATTTATTGCTTACACAAGAAGTTCCTTAATTATGAGTTCTACATTATATAATTGTAGTTATTATAACAAATAAAATTAAATTACAAATGACATTAATTATTTTATTTATTTTATTTTAAAAATATATTTTTACTTTCATATAATGATTCAATAATACACAATACTGGCTGGTACTTGAAAAAATGCCCTGACGGTACTTGTCGCCTTTACCGGTTGCCGTCCTTAAAATAACTAAACATTGTTATCTTTTTGTCGAATCAACAATCACGATTTTTCTACCGCCTGAAGTACTTCTTAGTTGTTAAATTTAATAATAAATAACAAAAGATCTATGTAATTAGTCATCGCTTTCCCAAGTCTGAATGACCTCGGAATAAGTATATGTTGGTTTTGTACTACCTTTTTACAGCTTTACGATATATCCCGCATATGGCAGGGTAGGCAGAGGGAACCGCAGGAATCGTGGGAACGTGGTGCTGAGACATTCCGTTCGCTGCTTATAACTTTTGATTACCGTTTTCGTTGCGTATTGAACTAGAGGTCATAGGTTCGATTTTCTTCTGAAACAGATATTTCTGTGATGAACAATTAGGTTAGGTTATGTTTATTAAATCAGTGAAATTATGGGATTTGACCTATAATATAATATGCCTTTATTACTTATATACTTATAAATTTTCTTCTTCAAATAATTACACACACACACACATATATATATATATATATATATATATATATATATATATATATATATATATATATATATATATATATATATATATATATATATATATATATATATATATATATATATATATATATATATATATATATATATATATATGTATAAATTTAAATCAGTAATTTAAATAAATAACAATTTAATATATTCCTTACTAATTTTGATTTCAATTTGAGCCGCATCTTTTGTTTAGAGCAGACAATATATTTTCCTTGTTTTCATTATATATATTGAATAATATTTTTCTTTCTTTTTCTTTTAGGAAAGTGACACAGCTCGAGCTAAACTAATGAAGGAGTTGGAAGGCCTCATAAATGAGCGCGACGTGGTGGGCGCCCAGCTGGTGAGGCGAAACGATGAGATATCGTTACTGTACGAAAAGATACGCATTCTGGAAGTAACGTTACATAGAGGTATGTTTATTTTAAATAACATTAAATAAATAGCGATAAATTACAATAGAAATATGTAATCAGAAAAATTTTAAAAATGAAGAAAAAATAGTGAACCTTAATAGAATCGACTGTTCTGACTGACGACTGACGATGTGAGTAAGTTATATAATGAAAAACACATCGTGGTGCCTTGAGTGTTAGCTATTTGAATCCCTCGATATCGATTTACTAATATTTTCCCATTTCTATTTTCTAAGACTTTTACATGTATAAAAATACTGCCGAAGTGTCAACATTTTGTGTTAACAGCCTTTGTGTTGTGCTATTAAAAATTCTAAAGTGAAAATAGACCATCTTTGTGGCACCCATACTTATATAAGAAAAATTATTTTAAAAGCGTTTAAGTTATTTCAACTGGGAATCGAAGCCACGACCTACGCTGTTTCACAATAGAAAGTGTTTTAATACAATGAAGTCGTTAAGATTTAAAAATTTAATAAATTATAAAAAATAATAATATTATTTAAACTTATAATTTATTTATAGGAGAACGTCAATATGAGCAGCGAGTGGAAGACATCCGTCTGCTTCGTCTGGAGATCATTCGACTGAGGAAAGAGAAGAATTTGCTCTCCAAGGGCATTGAAAATATGACGGATTTAAGACTTGAGGTAATACATATATCTATAATATGCTATAACTTGAGGCAAACCATACATATACGAGTATCTATTACTGTTCTTATGAGATATTTTGTTTCAAAAATATGAAGTCCCGTGAGGGAATAATTTTTACATCCAAAATATACTTATTTATCCATAATAAATATATTATTTTGTATGTATGTATTATTGTCCATGTATTATCATATAGCCAGCCATCAGAGTAGCTATGGCTAGGTACCAACATTATTGGGGCCTGTAAAACAATAATCACGACAGTTTGTTGTAATTTGTTTCTAAAATGACACTAACAGCTATAAAGCAGTGGTTTTTTTACACTACCTAAATATTTTAAACATGTAAAAAATGGTGACGGTACAGAAAGTAAAATTCTCTTTTGTGTATTGCTATCCCTTTTGCTTCGAGTATTCCTTCGTGTATTCTCCAAACAACGTGACATTGGCGAAGTGAATTGTGCTCAACTGGCACGCTGGAACGCCATTGATTAAAGGAAAGTATTTAGAAAAAAAAACAAACTTGAATGCAGCAGAACAGTCTGAGAGCTTAAAACAACTAAAAGATCTACATCAACAACCTTACACTCATTTATTTTTGTTTTTTTTTTACGTCTTCACGCTTTATCTCGCACATGGCAGGGTAGGCAGAGGGAAAAGCCGGAATCATAGGAACCTAGTGTTAAGACAACCCCTTGCTCAGTTCCTGCTTTCTTCATCCATGCTTTTTCGAGGCATTGCGCTTTGCTTAGTTGCCAAAGCGAAAAAAATGTGGGAATCGAATCCACAAAACCTCGCGTTTATAGGTAGATGCTACACCTCTGCTCAACGATGGTCATTTATTTTTATTATTATTATTTATTTACTATAAGTAGAGAAGTAGTATATTATTATTGTAGTAGTATGTTGTTCCACTTTTGTACAAAATAAACATGAAGTTTAAAAAATAATTGAAATACAAAATGTTTAAAAATAAATAAACTACATTGAAAAGATTAAACACGCGAACTAATAGAATATTTTATTAATAACAATTATTATTCGATAATTGATTATTTAAATGGTTTTCGCATTTTAATAATTAAATTGTGTTAATAATTTAAGGAATGTCAGTATAATTGTTTATACTATTTATTAAAACATTTTTATAGCTCCACGCTTTATCCCGCATATTGCAGGGTAGGCAGAGGGAACTGCAGAAACCATAGGAACCTACTGTTAGGAAGTCCATCTTCTCCGTGGGAATCGAACCCAAAAACCATCGCATTTTCAGACAGACGCTACGTCTCTGCGCCATGACGGTCCTCAATATATTTTTAGTGTATTTTGTTTCTAATTATGTGTAGTAAATAAATGTGTGTGTGTATATACTATATATATATATATATATATATATATATATATATATATATATATATATATATATATATATATATATATATATATATATATATATATATATATATATATATATATATATATATATATATATATATATATATATATATATATATATATATATATATATATATATATATATATATATATATATATATATATATATATATATATATATATATATATATATAAAAATCAGTGAAGTGGCACAATCTACACTCTTATAAAAAATTAGTACAAGATAATATAGCAAATTAGCATAACATATTAAACATGACGACTAAATCACATAAAGTATCTAAATATATATTTGTTATTAATACGGTCACTCAATGACTACCGCAATTTAGTGTTTATTTTTAGACTACTATTTAGTATAAGGTCATTTTTTATCACATTACGTAAATAACAGACAGTTTCGGGTGCATCGCCTTGAATGTATGCAAAATCTTTGTCCTCCGTGTTCATAAATAGACATAGATAGGTGTAGACTAGGTGTGAACTGCATAAGTGTGACTCGCTACTGCTTCCTCATTGTATGTAGCTGTAACTTGGCTTTCGAAAGCTTGGCATTGGAAAGCATGGCTTTTAAAGGATATAAAGAGGTTTTTCCGAAGTTAGAATACAAAAAAAGGATTCTTTTTTTTCCGTTCGCAAAATCAAATAGATTTTTTTTCTAGCTTCGCGCTTTATCCCGCATATTGCAGGGTAGGCAGAGGGAACTGCAGGAACCATAGGAACCTAGCGTTAAGACACTCCGTTGCTTAGTTCCTGATTTCCACGTCCCCACTTTCCGCCTTTTTCGAGGCATTGCGTGTTGAGTGGCGGAACTCAACGCCGCGCTTTGTCTAGTTTCCAGAGCGAAGAAAATGTAAATGGTAATATCCATCTTCCCCGAGCGGGAATCGAACCCACGAACCGTCGCGTTTACAGGTAAACGCTTACGCCTCTGCGCCACGACGGCCCTCATAAATAAAATAAATTAAAAGATAAAATAGATTGTATGGCGAAAATTAATAATTCTATAAAATTCCACGCCAACGAAGTTGCGAACGGTTAATAATTTTTTTATTAAGATGTTTTTTGAAGATTTTAATTAAACAGTCTAAGTAGAGATCGCTAAAATAAATATCAAGACTAGTCGTGAACTGCACAAGCGTGACTCGCCAGTGCTTCCTGCATGTACTTACTATGAATCTTTTATTGAAACAATGTTATTGAAATTGTAATTTTGTTATTGTAACAGTTGTAGTTTTGTGTTATATATTTTTGAACATTTGCTTCTGACAAACGAACTCTTTATAATGTCCGTAAATTAAAAATAATTTTGACTGACAGTCGGATAGACAAATTTAAGAAAATGAAATAGTTTTCAAAAATTCAATCTTTTCGTCCAGTTAGTGATCGATCAAAGATATCTTTAAATAATTAATTTAATATACAAAGTCATTCTTTTTGAAGACCCCTAAAAATTCAATCTAACACTTTTTATTGGAAAACGATTTTTTATAATTTATTATGATGCACACTTGACGCAAAAAAATATTAAAATTTCCTGTACATTATAATATATAATGAAATTACATTGAAACAAGATCGATCGTTTTAGCTAAGCTAAACTAAAATAGTATTTGCGTGGAATTATTAAAAGAAAATTAGTTTAATAATTTCTGTAAGAATAAATCAATATACCAACCTATTCGGTACAGACATCGGTAAGCTCAAATGTTGAAAAAAACTTAATTTTGGAAAGTTGTAAAAGATTTTATAAATGAAATTATAACGGATTGGCGAAAATAGTAAGCATTGTACCTTTTTTCCCGTCCAAAAATACTGTGGAAGAATTTTTTTTTTTTTTAGCTTCACGTTTTATCCCGCACAAGGCAGGGTAGGCAGAGGGAACTGTAGGAACCATACGAACCTAGTGTTAAGACACTCCGTTACTTAGTCCCTGCTTACTCCGTCCCCACTTTCCGCCGTTTTCGAGGCATTGTGTGTTGAGTGTCTGAACTCAACGCCGCGCTTTGCCTTAGATGCCAGAGCGAAGAAAATGAAATTAGAAAAATCCATGTTCCCCGACTGGGAATCGAACCCAGTAACCGTCACGTTACAGGCAGACGTTGCGCCTTTGCGTCACGACGGTCTTCTAAAATTTTTATTAAAAAAATTAATAATTCAATTATAAAACTCCACGCTAATGACGTTCCCAACGATAAATAATATTTTATTAAGGTTTTTTTAGAAGACTATTAATTAAGTAACAGTGTAAGGAAAGGTCGTATAAGAATTACTATTTACTTATTAACAACTTGTATTTATTGGTGTGAATTGTGAGTTTTCAAAGAAATTAAAGCTGTTGACATTTTTTACAGTTAAATCTCATACATATATTCCTATTCAGTTTTATTTAAATATACAACAATTGAACTAAACAACGCGCGGTGTTGAGTTCCGCCACTCAACACGCGATGCCTCGAAAACGGGGGAAAGCGGGGACGGAGAAAGCAGGGACTAAGCAACGGAGTATCTTAACACTAGGTTCATATAGTTCCTGCAGTTCCCTCTGCCTATATGTGCGGGATAAAGCGTGAAGCTAAAAAAAAAACAATAATTGAAAACTCGTAATAAAGTATAAAATGGGGAACACTTGTTTTTCTCGCGTTTAGAAGCAAAATATTAGTGCAAATGTGTATATTTTTTATTTTCATTTTTGTATCAAGTTTCAATTTATACCAACGCTTACAAACAGATACATACATACTTTTGAAATATATAAAAATATACGTAAGTAGCTTAAAGTTTCCTAAGAGGTGCTGGTTAAATACTGATTTAATGTAAATAGTAATTATAATATCATGTTTACACAGGTATTCAATTTGGAAAGAGAGTTAGGTAGAGAGAGGCTACGTGTACGCGCGTTAGAAGAAGCTCTAGAAACACCTCTCAATGTACATCGCTGGAGGAAGCTGCAGGGCACCGATCCTGAGAGCGTTCATCTCACGCAAAAACTTAGACTTACGCAAAAGTAAGGTTGTTTTATACGTTTAGTAGGTATATAAATTTTTTAAGGTATATAATTTTACTAAATCATCACTATATCGGGGATAAAGTGAATTGCAAATGGTACCTGAAAAACGGAGAGTGTAGTGTCGCTACACTAGATCTTCGTCTCTTTGTTTACCTTTATATTATTTTTATCTAGATATATTTATTACCTAGACGGTATAAACCTAAAAATCAATTATTCCTTTAATTTATTCAAAAAGGAAAAAGTTAACTTAAAGTCGCGCCACGCCGCTATCTTGTATGTCAATTGCATACAATGTTATTTGTTGGTGAAATCGATTGTATTTTTCCTTG
Source organism: Dione vanillae (assembly GCA_037178615.1). Taxonomy (NCBI): domain Eukaryota; kingdom Metazoa; phylum Arthropoda; class Insecta; order Lepidoptera; family Nymphalidae; genus Dione; species Dione vanillae. The sequence goes on from JAZFAU010000257.1 coordinate 1,853,797, forward strand.
AACATGATTTTATCAACAGATTAATCTGTGACTTGGTGAGTTTTTCCCAACAATAGCTTGAAGTGACCATGTACATAGTCGGCGACCCGTATACAGAGTAAATAATCAGTAAATCAATTTGTATATCTCAGCTTTAGCTCGTAATAAAAATAAGTATAATATTTAGAAGCCATCTTCGATTACTCGATAGATTGATCGGCGTCTTCTCAAATGAGGGAGAAATGTTTTCCGTGGTCATATTAAGTCTCTTATGCCCTCTATCCTCTGTATATTTTTTTTTAACTTAAAAGAGGTATTTCTGGACATTATTTATAATGTTATAAATTAAGCCTTAAATAAAAAATAACTAATATTGGATGTTTTTTATTTAAGGCTTAGGTACTATGAGAAATAATCGGCTATTTTCAATTTCAGGAAAGTGCTCGCTCAGAGTGAAATGTTAGTGCTAAAAGATCGCGAATTAAAGGAAACTAAGAACTTGTACAGCGCCGTCAAAGACATGCTTGCGCTACAACCTAGTCCTGAGATACAGGTTTGTGTTTCGTATGTGGTTTAAGTAATTAAGTTATATTATGTAAAACAATATGTAATATAATTATACAGGTGTGGGTGTAACGGCGACCTTAATTTCAAGCATAATATTAATTAGCCTTTTTTAAAGATGGTAAAATTATAAAAGAAGTAAAATTTTCAAAAATTAAAAAATATGTTTTACATACAAAATAAATAATTAAATTATTGTTCCAAAATAAAACGCCATTTGTCAAGTATGACGCGAGCGTACACTGTACTGTTAGAGCGGGACAGAGATATATCTCTTTTTCTTTTATTTATTTTTTTGAAAAAGGTTACAGATTGACAACATTTAATAGTATTATTATAGTACGTCATGTATATTTAATGATGTCTGCCTCACGCGTTAACAGCACGCATAAATATCGTGAAATGGAAAAAATGATGCTGTACCTGAACTATTAATAATTATTAAATAGTTTTTTGTATATAGCCTGGAAATAATTTCCCCTAAAAGTAGTTTCGATAATGGCCGCCGTGTCAGATGCGTGTCAGATGCCTGTATATAAACAATATGTCAAAGTAATTGATTATAATCGTATACAATGATAGACGATTTCGGGGCGGAGAACAGTGGTTAAATCTTGGTAATTGAAAAATAAGTATTATTTTTTTTAGCTTCACGCTTTATCACACAAAGGGTAAGCAGGGAGGGAACCGTAGGAACCTTGAGCACGCTGTGTTAAAACACTTCGTTTCCACCTTTCCGCCATTTTCAAGACATTGCGTGTTGAGTGGCGGAACACTACGCCGCGCTACGCCTAGTTGCTGGAGCGAAAAAGTTGTAAACTGAATCTATCTTCTCGAAATGGGAACCGAACCCACAAACTGTCATGTTTACAGGCACATATTACACCTCTGCATCACAACGGTTCTCAACGGTTTCTTATTAATATTATTTATTTAGCGTTTGTTGGATCACTATTCACTACTTTTCTACTACGTAAATACTTAAATCCTGATAATGTATAATTTAAAAAAAAGTAATATCCTACATAGTTACACTTTATTAATCTCAAATTAAAACTTAGATTCATTTAGTCTAGATTAGGTAACAGATGATTGTACGCTACGATTTAGAGAAATCTCAATAAAATATATGCCTCAAAAGTAGCGGGTTCGAAGCCCATTTCATTTATTTTTTATACATTTAATAATTATGATAATGAATCTTCTTATTTCAGCAAACACTAAACAGAACGCAGAAAGCTCTGGCGCAAAGAACTACTAAAATGAAGTGTCTTATTGCAGGTATTTTATTAATACAATTTTAATAAACATGATTTTTGTCCTTTGAATTAAAAAAGGTGAAAAATTTGATGATATTTCAAGTATTTTCCTTAAAAAACAAAATACCTATATATTTTCTAAGCTTTTAAATTACTCTTAAGTGGTTTATTCGTCTCTTCTATTTAAGATGCGTCGTAGAAGCATATAAAAAACAGTTTACTAACATTTTAAAGACCACTCACTCTATCGGTGGCGTCGCTAGTTAATTGAAATAATGTTAGCCTTCATTTGCATAAAAGCTTAATTATTATAAAATTAACTTTTACGTGCGAGGCCAAATAGAAGAGTTGTAAGACCTTAGGGTTATATAAATATTACATACATTCAAACTGATTGACGTGATATAGTAGTACAGTACAGTAATAAGCCATCGTCAATAGATATATAAATTATACTTACTTGAAAACATTGCAATACAATAAATACCAAAACAAAAGACGCGCGGCTGCCTAATGCGCTACGCTCGAAAAATACCTACTGTTAATTATAGTGATAATATGCATCGTCACTAGATTTTTTCATGTCTTCACGCTTTATCCCGCAAATGGCAGGGTAGGTAGAGGAAACTGCACGAGCCATAAGAACCTAGTGTTAAGACAGTCTAATGCTTACTCCCTGCTTTCTCTGTCCCCGTTTTCCGGCCTTTTTCGAGGCATTGCGTGTCGAGTGGCGGAACTCAACGCCGCGCATTACCTAGTTTCCAGAGCGAAGAAAATAGAAATAGAAAAATTCATCTTCCCCTCATGGGAATCGAACCCACAAACCGCCTAGACAGACGCTACGCCTGTATCACGACGGTCCTCACTAGACCTTAGTATTTTTTCTAAAATGCTATTAGCCTTGAAATTGCCATAAAAATGAAAATACGCAAATGCATATAATCCGGTCTCTAATAACAACAATGAAGTACTTAATATTGTACGACATTATTAATATTACAGAGCTAAGTATGCGTGAACGTCAAGTGACCGATCTCCGCCTGGAATTAGACAGAGTGAATAACGAACTGACGTCGACCAAACAGAAGTATTTCGAGATGAAGCGTGCGCTAGACGCGGACGAGGCGCGGCGGCTTAGAGTGCCGTCACCCGCCACGCCCGCCACGCCTCTACGTGACGTTACTTAATTATAGCACAGCCTCGATTATCCGAACTAATTGCGGGACTTGGTGTTCGGAATATCGGTATTTTCGGATAGTCGAACTAATGTATTAATATGTATATTGATTCGGCCATACAAATTTACGTACTGGTAAATGAATTATTATTTACTTTGACGGCAAATAGGTTACAAAAAGTGCAGACATTGTCGGTGGTTGTAGTAAAACTAGTGTTAACTAATTATATTGAAGGTTAAATATCTTAAATCTTCGTCTGCCGAAGCCGTGTTCTGATAATCGATGCTTCACTGTAGTTTGTTATGGTCCTTATATGGTGTATTTATGGAATTTTTGATATGAACCTGTATGCTGTTGAAAGGGGTTGATTTAATATTTGTTATTAGAGGCCGTTCTAGTATTACGTGAGCACTATTGAGTGGCGGAGGGTCTTTTAGTTTGCTTATTTTGGATGACAAACGGGTAGGGGAGTCTAAGTCATAATTACGTCATTGGTAGCTATTCATTATTTTATACGAATAACAACATTTACAAATAATTATATTATTAAAAAGGAGTAAGGAGGGGGTAGGAATTTGACTTGTTTATGCTGACAACGAGGATTGAGGGGTAAATTGTTGTAATAAATCTGCTTACGTAATACTTGAATAGCCCCTTATGGATATAAAGATTTTAAATTTACAATTTTTAATAGTTTAAATTTTTGCCTGGTATGTACAGCTGATAATTTAATATGTAAATGTCCTCATATTTAAATAATAGGCTGGGGGTTGATTGAATTGGAGATGGAAAATTGATAGATTTGTAATATTATTATTCATTTCGAATTTACCTCAAGTAGTTAATTATTTGAATTTGATACTAGTAATTATATGAATATCACAATTTGATAATTTCAAAGTTTTTCTTATTGTTGTTGTATTCAAGAAAAAATTATAAATAATACTATGACAATATCATTAATGTTACCATACCACTATCCAATGTAAGACTGATTTTAAATGTATAAAGGTCAGATGAATTTTACTATTGGCAATAAATGTTTTATTGGTCGTTTTTATTTTATTTATAGGTAATTTGTCCACAGTTATTTATTGAAAATAATAACAACTGTATTTTAAAAGAAAAAGTGTTACTATACAAATTAAAAATAATGGTAAAATATACATTTTTTGTAATATATAAATTTTATTATACAAGGTGTATCTGACACGGCGGCCATTATCAAAACTACTTATAGAGGAAAATATTTCGAGGCTATATACAAAAAACTATTTAATAATTATTAATAGTTTGGGCACAGCATCATTTTTTCCATTTCACGATATTTATACATACTGCGCAATGCGTGAGGTAAACATCATTAATTACGAATGACGTATATATGTCGTACTACAAGAATACTATTAGACGTTGTCAATCTGTCAGCTTTCATTAAAAAAAATATCCAAAAGAAATATATATCTCTGTCCCGCACTAACAGTACAGTGTACGCTTGCGTCATATTTGACAAATAGCGTTTTATTTTGGACCAATAATTTAATCATTTATTTAATTTGAAAAAAAAATTCTTTTAATTTTTGAAAATTTTACTTCTGTTATAATTTCTCCAGGTTTCTAAAGGCTAGTTAATACTATGCTTTAAATTATGGTCGCCATTACAGCCACACCTTTATGTCTTTATCCTCCTAAAGTCAATAACTAGTCTTTTATAAAATCATAACAACACTAGCAAAATGAATATTTAATCAAAATTGAATTGAATTTTATATTAATAAAAATCCTACTTTGATTTATAACTTTAAATGTCTATTTAATTGTAACATTGACAACAATATATACATAAAACAATCTACCTAGTGTCATCTGGATACTCTGCTTACAGAGTTGGGAAAAAAAATAAAACGCCAGAATCATTAATCCGAAAACAATAGTTTTATTTAAGAACTTTTCACTTTCTCATAAAATATACACATTGTTTTGTCATTAAACTAAACTGTAAGTAAATACTAATTTTAAATACCAATTTCTCATTCGGATTGTTATATCAGCCCCCTATTGCGTTTCGGTCTAATTGGTGTTACATTCATGTACAAATCCTTTACTTAACTCTATTTAGAAAAGAAAAAAAAAATAATCAAATGAAAGCATGATTTTGTACATTCATTCAAATAAAAAAAAACACAAGTCCTCTGTTCAATCGTTAATTAAAGTGTGATGATAAAATTCTAGTCCATTGTCGATACTTAAAAATAACAGTTTGTATGTGTGTGTGTGCGGCCCTCCCCGCCGTCCGCCTTACCGATACAAACACAATACAACGCTTGCACACACACACAAGCACACGTCCGTCGCGCACAACACTCGCCGGCTCACGCACGTACTCTTGACATATTGCGATGGAATCAATAAAACTATTGTTTATTTAGTTGGTTTGTCTGCGAGATACGGTACTGTAACGTAGCGTGTCGCCTAGTGGACGTCGGAGCTCTCCTGCTTCATGGGGTGGTTAGCCGGGTCCGAAGTGTTGATCGGCTGCAATACAAACAAATACGTTACAAATAATCCCGCTGTGTTTATTGTTAAACCAACTGCTTGTTTAAGTTTTTTAAATACAAATAATAACTGCTTTGAGATTTTATTTATGATCCATTCAATACATGTCTAAGTAAGTCTAATAATGGTATGGTGGTAATAAGTAATGGTAGCATCGACTCAAACCCATTTGACCAAACCTCCATATCATTAAACATATAGTACATAAATGTAAACTATAAACACTTCAATCTACACTTCAATCTTGTCCACAACATATAGGAGGATAACGCAACTTATTTTCCCCCTAAAGTTGTTCAAAACTCTTAACATTTGTATGGCAACACATATTCGTCAGTGGACACTCACAAGGGTGATGGCGGGCTGCGGCGGCGGCTGCGGCGCGGGCTGCGGCGGCAGCGCGGGCGGGTCGTGCACCGCCGTCGTGGAGTGCGCCGCCTGCGTGCCCCCGCCGTAGTAGCCTCCGTTCATACCTGCACACATTTTTCTGTCATTTTAAAAGGTTTTTAACATGGAAACCTGTAACGTGACGGTTTGTGGGTTCGATCCCACTCGAGGAACGTGGATTTTTCTATTTCCATTTCATCCGCTGTGGCAACTAAGCAAAGCGCGGCGTTTACTTCCACCACTTAACACGCAACGCCTCGAAAACGGCAGAAAGGCCGGAACGAAGAAAACAAGGACTAAGTAACGGCGTGTGTCAACACTAGCTTCCAATGATTCCCTGCAACCTACCCTGCCATATGCGGGATAAAACGTAAAGACTAGATATTAAAAAAAACTGGGATACGACAGTCATTCATTCGGTGAGAAACGACAAACGCGTCCGTGTCTCACCATGACAGCCCGCGCATACCTTCGCTGTAGGTGACGGTGGGCGGCGGCTGCGGCGCGGGGATGGGCGGCGCGGGCGGCGGCAGCACGGGCGCGGCGCCCGGCAGGAAGTAGTCCTTGTTGACGCAGTTGCGCAGGCAGTCGGGGATGCGGCCCACGATGGCGCGCCGGATCTCCGACGCCGCCATCTCGCGCAGCTCCTGCGCCGACGCGTCCGAGTAGAAGGCGGCGTGCGGCGTGCACAGCACGTTCGGCGCGTCCTTCAGCGGTCCCTGCTGTAATGGCGGATATAAATTCATTATTATCTTGTTCGACATGAATAAGTAAATAAACTGTTGGAATTATAATAAGAGCTAAAGAAATGAAAGTGTTCTCAGAGTACCTTCATAGTACAAATCAGTATAATCAATTCTTAGACCTAGACCAACTATTTACCAACTACTATAGTAGCCAGATGGTCTGCTTTACCAACTATTCGTTAAATTCAAGTATTGATAGACTGTATCAATACATCTTATACTTTCATAACAATACATCCCACCTGAGAGGGCCGCCTTTTGCGACGTTTTAAACAACCGGCGCACATCCATAACTCTCCAACAAAGCTTGCCAAGAATTCCTTGAGACCATTCCCTTAACCAACATTTGACAACATGCAAACCTGGAAAACATTAAAAGGCTCGTTCTCGTGCACGTCGAGCGCGGCGGCGCGGATGCGGCCCTGCTTGAGGGCGGACGCGAGCCCCTCGTCGTCCACGAGCCCGCCGCGCGCCGTGTTCACCAGGAACGCACCTGTTGTACATACAACAGATTAAAGTAAAAAAATAATTAAAAATATATATTAAGATAATTTATTAATAGAAATTATATAGAAATAATATTTATTTATACAGATGTGAACGTTACCGCATAATTTAAAGCATACTGTTAACTAGCCGTTATAAGCTTGGTAAAATTGTAAAACAAGTAATATTTTCAAAAATAAATAAACGTTTGTATCAAACAAAATAAGTAATTAAATTATTATTCCAAAATAAAATGCCATATCCTATCAGAGCGGGAAAGAGATGTATCTCTTTCTCTTTCGTTTTTTTTTTAAATGTGAAAGTTGACAGATTGACAATGTTTAATAGTGTTTTTGTAGTAAACTATAATTGTTGACTAGTTTTTTGCAAATAGCCTTGAAATACTACTACTTTACTCTATTGGTAGTTATGACAAAGGCCGCGTTGTCAGATACACTCTGTATAATAAATGTAACAAATGACCACTTAAATAGTATAACAATTAAAATAATGAAAAGACAATAAAAATATACAAATAAATAATCTAAATAATTAGTATGAAGTAATAAAGAAAACCATAATCACCTGGGCGCATTTGTTTGATAGTGAATTCATTAATAAGGTGGTGATTGTGTTCGTTTAGACTGCAGTGCAATGAAACACAGTCACTTTGGAAAAGGAGGTCCTGGAAAACATCAAAACGTCAATTTAAAAATAAATATATATAAGTATAATATATAATATAACACCATCGCCTAATATAGTAACTGCTCAAACATCAATAGAGTAGTAAAATCTTATTCAATAGTCAATTAACACAGCACTAGCACTAATCATATAACTACAACTTACATTCTTGACACAACTTCTCAAAACTTAAAAAAACTGAAGTTAGGTTGTTTATATATGTATAAACACAAATTTTTCCTAGTATATTTACTTGCATGACTTTTTTAATATCACAAACAAAAAACACTAAACAGCTACTTATTCAAACCACCATCGAACAACAGTTATCAAAACTAAAAATACCCAAAACAGCACAAATTTAACACAAATTAATAGTTGCATCACCTGCAGCGTATAAACCCTAGTGAGCCCCAGAGACTTCTCGATGCCGTCCGGCAGGTAGGGGTCGTAGAAGATGACGTTGAACCCGAACGCCTTGGCGCGCAACGCCACCGCCGAGCCTATGCGGCCGAGCCCCACTATGCCGAGCGTGTCGCCTCTGATGCGGGCGCAGCCAGCTGCCGCTTCGCGAACTTGTTCTGGACCTGGTGAGAAGAAGCAGACAGGCAGTTGTATTTACACTCCATATGGAACACTCCTTCTATATTACATTCTATATTATTTGTTAACTCAAGTCATATTTTTTGTCTATGATCCTTGTTCTGTAATGATACAAGTATAATCTATTATTTTTTTTTCAGTTACACTTTTTATTATAGAGCAACTGTAGAGTAGACAAAACTTAATATAAATAAACCTTTCTCCATTTACCGGGATTCATCAAACCCTATGAAATAAGAATTAATCACTATCTCTCAAAGTGGGGTTGAACCCATAACTACTAACATATCTACAACCAGATTGCCTCGAAATATTTTTTAAATAAGCAAATGTACGAACGAATAGTACAAATGAAGTAAAATATGATTTTTACATCATTACCATTTAAATGAATTATTCAAGCAGGTTGATAACACTTTATACACACGGTCAGTATTCATAAATATAATACTACTAGTATATATTTTCTTGACAAATAAGATATAAAAACACATCTACCGAAACTGTGGCCACGTATAACAAGATTTAGTCGTTCTATTAAGAATGAAAAACAGTTTATGAATGTCACCTGTAAATTTTTTCCCTTCCCGCACCATATTGGCGAGCCAGTACGTCCGCCGGTATAAATTCAATATTAGACACATCGTCGTGTCCGCCACCTCCTCGACGCCGTAGCCCGGTACATTACATACAGCTATACCTGGAAATTAAATATGGTTCGGTTTTATTTCAATAAAATATTTTCTTTTAACTGTTTATAAGAAAATCATTATATTTCTTACATAAATGATTTACGCCATATATTAGTATAAAACTTATATTAGTATAAAACAACTTAAAATTGTTGACAAAATATACTTTAATTTTACATTTCTTTTTCTGTTTAGCGTACACGATCCTATTTTTGGGTAAATTTGAAAAAATAACAATAGTAATAATAAATAATTGTATGCTGTATTAATATTTCAAAATGTAAAAAACACTGATACTATACGTAACTAGTCGTTGAGACAATTAAATATACGTAGAAGATAGACACTCACCTAGTTCCCCCGCCGCTTTAACATCGATATTATCAACACCCGACCCAATGCGGACGATGATCCGCAACGCCTTGAACTTCTCCAAGTCCTCCTTGGTCAGTATGATGGTGTGCCACATGAGAGCTCCGACCGCTTCATTGAGCACCTTCTCGTGTATTTCGGACGTTGATTGAGCGTCGCAGAACGCTACTGTTGCCACATCTTTTAGTATTGGCATCTCAACGGTGCAGTCCCTACCGTCGAGTAATGCCACCAGGGGCCTGAAAAATATAAACAATATATAAATAAATATATATAATGATAGATAAAAGAAAAATATATTAGTTTTCTTATATAATGAACGTCGCGCTGAACGTTAAAGGCACATAAAAATATGCGCAAAGTAAACACAAGTAATGGTAAATTATTCAGAACAGTTCAAGTTTAGCAACGGCAAGCTTTAGTTACTCTTCCAAGAAAATTTAATAAGAATCTACATCAATAATATTTGCATTTTTATATTTCCATAGTCAAATTTGTTATATAGGTACTTTAGAAATTATATCGTTTAAAACTATAGATGTACTATAAACATACTATAAGATATAAAATATTGATTCTAAGCATTATTTAACAACAACGTGGTGTCGTGTACCAGTCATCAGCATATTACAGTGACTGGGTAGATTTGATACCAATTATTTTTTAATTCTGATAGACAGTAAGTGATCACAAATTTTGCCACTAAACACGCAATGTCTGACTAATTGACAGAAAAGGACAGGAAACGGAATGTGTAGGACACAAAGCTTTCTCTGCACACAGGAAACAGTCGGAAACTTTTTATTACAAGTATCCAGGCTTACATATTTGCATACTATGCTAGACTCAATATATATTAACATATATAGCTTCAAAACACTATGTTATAATTTTATTAACGACAATCTGTTATTAGTTTTTCGTTTGTTTTGTTTATTGTTAAACATATTTTTAAACTGATTAAATCAAATAAAAAAATGACTAGGGACTTAGACTGTAGATTCACCACGGTAATACTATTAATTCGCTATTAATAATCAGTGTTTCTTCATAATAGTTTTGAAGAACTTCAGAGCAATTTTGAATAATAAGCAAATCAACTAATAAGAAGCTTTTATTAAAATAAAATTTTTAATTAGATGTAAATATACAAAACAAAATGATAGCTTTTATAGCAGTTACTAGTGTTTAAATATATAATTAGCCAAAACTTAACAAAGTAAACGTGCGAAAATTTAATAAAAGTGTAGACATTACTTATATAAACAATCAATATTAACATCAATTCGGTCGAATAATTACGAGCGAGCCCAAACAGTCCACTACGTAGCGTACGTACGTACATACATACAGGTACAGTTGTTGCATCATTGCAGGCGATTCCCAGTGCATATTAATCAAGTAGAATTGTTTCGCTTGCGACTAATTGTAGCACACATTCTCCATGGGAATATATTGGTATTGAATACATGTTTGTTTCCATGTAAACAGATTTGTAAGTTCTATACGACTTTTTACTGTCATTGTGTTGACAAAGTGTATAAGAAGTATTTTTTCTTAAAGTCATGAGATTTTTAATTTTTTATTTCGTTGCTTTTTTATTTATAAATTTACGTTAATTATATCATTTTAAACGTTTAATTCTAATAATTACTATATACTCAAGGGGATTCTTATGTTTTCCTTAAAAAATATAAAGATAATGTAAGATACAATATAGGTACATTACAATAGAAAAGGAAGATATTGAAATAAAAGATTCATGTATGTAGAGAGAATCGAATATTAAAAACACCGTTGCCCGCTTTCCTCCAAATTCGAGACATTGCGTGTTAGGCGGAACAACGCCTCCATTTGTCTTGTTACCGGCGCTAATAAATGAAATAATTCATTCATATGCGAGAAACGTACCCGCAACCGTCGTGTTAAGTCTGTATATATACTGTGCTGCTGCGCTAAGGTTTCTAAAACCTAATAATTTATTATAAATGCAAATGTATTTGTATTTGTTGCACTTTCACGTGTTTTCAGCCGACAATGCTGAATTTTACATATATTTATAAAGAGTATAATTAAATATATAAGGTACTTTAACAAATTTTGAAAAAGATTAATAATAATTCTGTAATTGTCGTTGTTTTAAATCATCATATCTATACTTAAGCAACAATTGATTTCTATAATAGAACAAACAATTCATTGCATTATTTACCTTCGCCTGAAGCGAACTATCCAGAAACTATCCAAACTCCATCCATCCAACAAACTGATTATTATACAATTTACATAAACATTATTAAACGAGAACGCTCAAAGTTTATATGTTATCTAGTGAATATCGTAGCGAGTTACAGCAGTCGTCAAATTTTTAAATGTAACGTGTATCGCTATCTGACATACATATATCCATATATTAGTCATATAGCATACGTTATTCAGATACAGATTGATAATTCTCATGTTGGAGAAGAATATTCATAATACAACTTTTACTAAATAAAAGATAACGTTTTAAAAATTACATTAAACGTGGTTTAGAATATAACATGTATCCTTCGACAAATACCTCGTCGTATTAAAATTAATCTCTCGGCGTAAACGAGCAAGTAATAATAAACACCGTGCAATATAGTTTCAGCTCATTCAACATTGTCATTTAATAGTAACATAAACGTAAATTCCATTTCCTGTACGTATAAAGCAAATGTGCCGGGTAAAATTTATTACGAAATCCGACGCTCCTTAAAGACGACATAAATTACACAGGAGTTATCGATATATATATGTCAACCTTCGGCCGGATCCCCGGAATAGCGACGATCAAATCGAATAGTCGGACAAATTGGATTCCAAATCAAATATTGGCTACTTGGGATACGAAGTAGATTAAAACGATTTGTGGACCCTTCCAGGCTCCGGAATAATTAGAGCCGCGCCAGTACGATTAAACTAATAAATTAAACTTTCGTCATAGCAAGGCAAAATTATTATTATTGCCGCCGAAACTTTAGGCGGGTGGAACGAGAAAGTAATTCCGAAGGGGGAAGTTTTACGGAATTTCGTGAAACTTTGCCGGGCAGACGAAAACAGATTTGGGGGCAAACAAAGAGATGGGGTAGCGGCATATCGCCGAGGCAACCCCTTTGGGCAAGTTTTGATGGAAAGTAAATAGGATTAGCGCGGGAAAAGAATTAGTTGACTAAACCCAATGGACGAGGCTTTTTAGGTTTGGAGAACTCGGCGGACTTTTGAAAGTGAATTAGGGTAGATACTTGGAAATCTTTGATGAGCACATTGTGTATCAACGATATCGCTTTACTGATACGAGTGGCTATGACGCTGACTTATTTGTTTTCTTTGAAAGAGATGCTATCTCAGCCACATGTTTGTATTGTTGATGAAAGTTTTACATTATTTTATTACTTTTTCTTGTCTATCTATACTAACTAAAGTTTTTTTTTTGTTTTTCGACTATAATTCTGTTAACGTGTATCTCTTTAATCTAACCTATGTCTTTAAACAAACTTCTTCTTAGTTAAAGTCTTTTACAGTACAATAATAATACAAACTATAAATATTTCTGAATAAATCCGTATTTAGTCGTAGAATAAAATAATGATACGGAAATGTAACTTTTGTTCACCGTCCTACCATTAGTTTCGAATTTGTAACTTTGGTGGAAGTCTTTAATAGGACCTATTGATTTCGTTCAGCGCCTGCGTGCAGTGTCGACTGAATCTGCTACTAATGAGGTTTAAATTAACTCTAGTCATGCAACACTACAAACACTGTACAAATCTATTAAATATGTTGAAATGATAAGCTTCACTCCTTTTCATTAGAAGTTTTAAATGAAATTAAAATATGTCTTATACCGATAAAGATAATTATAATAAAGTATTTTAAGTTTACAAGCAATCTAAAAATGTAAATATTAAAAGATCTTTATTACCACTTAAAACGCTTTTTCTAAATTTATTTATTGTTGTACATATCTAAAATACTTGTGTAATTAACTTATTCATATATAATGCACACGTAACAGAAAGCATGTAAAAGAAACAAATGCACCAACGCCATTTTTGTCCCGCCTTGACCTATCTCTAACCTTCCTACGACGCATTGCAGATTTACTTTTGACTCTAGGAAATTTATACCTATATGATTTGTGAACAGTTGAAATATATATAACGTCAACTTTATGGAGCGTATAAAGTTAATCTCATATTTATCACTTAAAGTAGACCGGTCTATATATCGCTTTTTTTGCTTGTTAGTGACTAGTATTTCACGGAAAAGAAAAAACAAAAAATCTAAATCATATTATTTACTTCAAATAATTAAATCCTTTCATTTTTATATTTAATAGACATTGTCCTTCGAACACATTACATATTAAATAACGTTTCATTTATTACGTGACCGTGTTCACTTATACTGTGAATTATGTCAAATTGCTTCACCCATTAAGAAGGATCATAGACCCGCCATCATGCTTGCGTCATTATCAATATATTTATAAATAATATTACAACTATGTATTCATTTACGGACATTAAAAAGCTTCTTATAATTTTTTCATACTGTATAAACACACACAAGTCCATAACAATAATTACTTATCGTTTTCATCAGTTCATTCCTTGGGCTTGACGAATGTGTTCGTCATAATATATAATATAGACTGTAATCTAATCTATTGTTTATTTCATCTGATACAACAATATGAAATGTACGTAAACACTTAACCGCATACTAAATTAATTGTTTTGAATACTTTAAAGCGTCAGACAATTTAAATGAACGGCGCCGACAATCAAAAAGGCCGACACGAAACGAGTTATGTAATTTATGTATGTATTCCTTCGGTGTGATAATAATAATATAATATAATCAACGGTTATGAGTTTACGGCGCGCGGCAAATATCAAGGACATTCGAGGCCGACGCCGCAAGTGCTCTCGTCGCTCTTTATGACCCTCGACGATTCGGATAAATAAACCACGAATGGCGTATATATCCTGTTTTTAACAAAGAATTATGTGTTTGTTAAGATTTACTACATACACTTATACATATATTCAAATTAGAATATATGTTGTATTAAAGTAACGATATATTTGTATTATACATTATTATAGAGGGCCGTCGTGGCGCAGAGGCGTAAGCGTCTATTTCCATTTTCTTCGCTCTGGAAACTAGGTAAAGCGAGGCGTTGAGTTCCGCCACTCAACACGCAATGCCTTGAAAAAAGGCGGAATGTGAGGACGGAGAAATCAGGAATTAAGGAACAGAGTGTCTTAGCACTAGGTTCATATGGTTCCTGCAGTTCCCTCTGCCTACCCTGCAATATGCGGGAGAAAGCGTGAAGCTATAAAAATACATTATTATAGGCTTGCTTATACTTAAAATGTTTATACAATTATTGTAAGTATTCTTTTTAATTAAGATTTTAATTTTAAAAAATATCGTTTTATATTATAGCTATCTATATACACGTTCGCGGGGACGTTATGGCTTCATTATGAATAATCTAATTTCTTTCAGTTCTACAGATAAAGCTACTGAAATCTTTGCCAAGTTGCTGGAATCCATAGGCAGACTTTTATCTCTTGTTCGATATTAAGTTATGATAAGGATATAAAGATTTATTTGTATTTACCTATTCGAAAGAGGGCCGTCGTGGCGCAGAGGCGCAACATCTGCCTGTAAACGCAACGGTTAGTGGGTTCCATTCCTATTCGATTATTCCACTGCTCTGCGTTTATACAATACTTGAATTCTGAATCATATCCGATTCATTTTATTTGTATCGTTTAGTATTATTTAGAATATCAAGTTCAATGTACATAGAGTTGAATGGTAATAGCGTGTTTCAATTTAGCATAAGAGCCGAGAAAACATATAAAACGGGGCAGTAAAAACCTAATGCGCTCTACTGCAGTAGATGATTGCAGCACGTTATTTTCCTTAAACTTGAATGATGAGATACTTGAGAAAACTTCTTCCGTTCTTATCATAAAACACTAACTAACTATGACATTAAAGATTAAAGATTATAAAAACTGTTGAAGTCTTTGAACTAAGTAATAAGATTCCTAGAAACATATGTACTTATACAATATAACGAACAGCATCTAAAAACTTTGTGAAAAGCGCAACTTGGCCGTAGTGAACGTCGTTATTAATTATACAAATATCTATATCAACTTGGTTAATATAGAACTGCTTTGGAACTGGGTTCCGCAGTAGACATTTTTACTAAGTTTTCTTATTTGTACACCCTGAAACAAGTTAGCATAGTATAAAAGTCGATAAATCTCACCTTGATTGCAGGGGTCCATTGGCGATCGGACCCCGCATGCTATCCATACGCGCTCTCTTTGGCAGCATCTTGCGTTTGTCCATTTAAAGCGGCAGAGCCGCTTTAATTACCGCTCCGCAGCGCGTCACCTGCAAATAACGTTTCATTTATTACGTGACCGTGTTCACTTATATTAGTTGGAATGTATTCACAATTGAAAATGTGCACTGAAAATTTAAAACCTGCTAATTATATTTGTATTTAGTATTTTATTTTCTCAAATAATAATATAAGCTTCATATATTCATTTAAACAAGATTTTTTCTTGTACGAAAATTTCCTTCGTCCAATTGTTTAAGGCCATTAAGTTCTACAATATCAACATATTCATTAGTGTATTACGTAGTAAACAACTTGATTACCAATTCATCATAAATTACAATCTTTACAAATTTCTGGAATAAGAAACTATTATGTATTATAATTTGCAACAAAAAGTTATACATAAAAATATGAACATATATTTTTTAAAAAATGTTTAGATTATAGGCAAGGAGCGCAAACACGTGTTTTATATGATGGCGCTTAGTTACAAGATTCTACTGAAATCCTTTAAGTACGTGTAGATTATATGAGATAAAATTTAATTGAACCGTGTGTGAACCATATTGGCATAAGAGCAACGATGTCGCTAATGTTACAAATTTTATTACTACAACCTTTAAATTTTAAGCAAGGACAACGTGAAATGTATTTTAAATAAATATATTTTCAATTTCTTTAATGTTATCGTAGTATCCAATGTAGCACATTTTAAAGATTTCTATAAGCTTTTTATAATCGAAAGTAATAAAAAAATTGATGTACTATCGTAATTTAGTATCGAGAAAATGCTGAAATGAAAACGCTCACAAATAAACAAACATTTTAAATTGTTTTAAATTTTAGTAGGCATCTAGCATGTCTCAATGTATCAATTTTGCAGAGCGAAGCAAACGGCAGCGTGTAGAATGTGATTGTTCGATATCTGGAGCGCTGCCAAAGCGATTTGGATGCATGAATATACAGTTATGGAAATAACGAATAGAAGAATTTGAATTATCTATCAAATCTGTTTCATGACTCAATAAGAAAATTATGACCGTGGAATTGTTCGAAACGGTCGACTTCTACTATTTTACTAAGAATCTATAAGGGTAAATAATAACTAGACAATCTTGTAGTAAGGCAGGGTCATATAAAAGTAGTTTCACGAAATACATATTAATTTTATATATTTAAGAAAGAAAATAACTATAAAAATATTGACGAATGTAATACTAAATAGGCAATGACCGACGTCATAGGCAATAATTGCCTACTAATATATTCATAAAATATTTTACACATAAAAATATGACGAATGAATATATTTCTTAAAAAATGTGAACGTTTCGATTACAGGTAAGGACCGCAAACACGTGTTTTATATGATGGTGCTTCTACCGAAATCCTATAGGTACGTGTAGATTATGTGAGATAAAATTCAATCGAGCTGAGTATGAGCCATATTGGTATAAGAGTAACAAGGTTATAAATTTGTGTGCACAATGTACTAATGTACTGTCCGCTTTTACATGTAAAAAACCCATGTTGCTTTTTACTTAGTGAAATTAAACAATCTAATGTACATAAAAACGTAATAAACCACCATACAACGAGGCTTGCATTATACGTTATATATAATCGAGAATGAGTGAATAATCAATATCTGTCTGTATCTACTCACAATTTCAATGTCATTAGGGTTGTCGTTGGCAAATCGCTGTCGGTCTCGCCGCGCTCATTTTACCTAGGGCAGAAACACAACTTGTTGAATTACTCATCTACGTTACAACCTACGTATTACCTATTTTGCTACATTATTAGAACGTTATGTGAATTAGAGTCATTCAATTTATAGTTGCTTCTATGTCTATTGCATGTGGGAAAACTAATAATGCAACTTAAATTGTTGGGATAATTGAGAACTCATACATTAGTGGGGTTAAAGACAGTTATCATTTTCCTAAAAATATGTATCATAAATTTTAAGTAATAATCATTTAATAACGGTTTACTACTTAAAAAGAACCTGTAAATATATATTTATACAAAATAACTAACATGTACACGTGTAGACAGGTGTAGGAATAATAAAAGACGCATACATAAATTAAGAGCCTGTTGTATATTAAGTTAATTATATAAAACTATTTAAAGTTTGTGAAATATAAATGATCAAAATAGCGCTAAATAGTTATAAAATACAACGCGAAATTAGCAAAGTGTAGACATAAACCTAAAAACATAAATTTTTCTTACTCTTCTGGTAATTCTTTACATATTTTTGTTAAGCTTGTGAAAAAAGTGTAACACACATTTCGATGTCTGTGTACTAATTCTATGTGTTTTCAGTAATTACACTTTGGTGACGTTTATAACTTTATTTTGGGGACATTCGATCTAATCGTAATCAAATTCAATCAACTTTTTTCTGGGCTGAAGGTCAAAATATGAATAACACTTACAAGGATGATGTTTGCGGTTGAGGATGATGTTTGGTTGCGGTGATGGTTTCCCAGCAGCATTTGACTATTATTTTAGTTGTTATAATGTATCAAGCTAGTAAATTTCGACAATTACGCTCAAATTTGCGAGGACAAACGAAAAATTACCTTTAGATTATTTCTTATTAAAAAACTATGAAAAGCATATTCCCATCGATATTAATAAATTATTTGTTTTATTAAAGCTCTATCATAATTTCAGTTGAAAATATTCATTTATATAATAAAAGCCATATTTCATGAATTGGAACAATGATCACAGTTTTTATAGTTCAATATTTATAAGCTACGGAACATTTTCGTTATAACAATATCATGAATCTAGGTCATTATATAATCAAAACAATGGCTCTTTAGTAGATACGTAATGACGTACGTATATCAATAATTATTATGTAAGCATCATTAAGCAGTACAAATACAAGGAAAATATAAAACAATTATTAATAGTTTCAAATTCATGAATCTGTCGTAACACGCGGGGATAGCGTTTCATTACAATAATTATGGGTTCAATGCTCACTCGATGAAATGCATAATTTATCTGATTAGATTTCCACATCTGTCTCTTATTTAGACGGTAAATGCAGATATTTCAACTCTATATTGGAATCTCTATTTAATCTAGGTCTATGTACTGTGTTATATGTAAGAAAGCTCTAACTGCTTCGCATTATCTACTTAGTCAATTTATTGTTTAAAACATTATAGTGTTTACTAAGGTAATAATATTTGTAATTGTAATGAACGAAAGATAAATAAACCGTTTGCAACAAGTTTCACATACATATAATTTAAAATCGGGACCACGGATGCGTAATATAATGATAAGATGAAGAACAGTGACAGTTCAGATATGAGCCGTCAAACGATAAAGAACACTATTATTACTACATATTATTATTATTATTATTACTAACTTTCACAGTTTTCACAGTTTCGTTTTCCGATTAATGATAAATAAAAAAAATATCAATGTGTTTATACAGAACTCCTGGTTACTAAGCTGTAATTTGACACTTATGTTACCTTTGGGTAGGGGAACTCTTAGATATTAGTTCTTCATATTTTGACATATCTTAATTTAATTTAGCTAACACAAACGAAGTCGGGATCTACAACTTGTTGTCGTTATAATGACAAAGACTTCGCAGAGACACTCTTGTTGAAATCAATTAACTGGTATTGTAGCGTTATCTTGACGTTATCGTACGCAAGCACGCAGTGTTTCTTGTGAACGTATAATGGAATTCTATTTCTTATATCTCATTGTTATATATAAACACGAGTACTGCGTCACAGTATAAATATTTGATTTCAAGTAATAAAAGAATATTCAAACATATTTTCTTTCTAGTGGATCAATAATGTTAGCCAATTTAAAAAAATCAAATAATGTTAAGCAATTTAAAAAAAACTAGAACATTATAAAATAACAAAGCAATACAAAATAATAAAGAAAAACTAATCTCACTTAAGTGAATTTTCCTTTTCATCACGCGAGTTTCTCAACTGACAGTAATATTTTTGTTTACGGGTAATTAAATGTTTCTCGGTATCAATTAACGGTTACGTCTCGTTATCTCAGCTCTCGAGCAAATATGTAACTTGTTATGACCTTCTGATGAATGAACACATTTCCATTCCTTACTTAGTAAGTATTTTTAGTTAGTGAATAGGTATGACGATTCAAAATAAAATTATGTGTAAAATAGATATGGAAGCCGTTGCAATTATTTGAATTAAAAGCTGTGTGTTGCTAAATAGCTTGAAAATACGACTGTGCCAGGAAAGTTTTGTCGTAGTCAATTTGTTTCCTAGCCAGTATGACAGTGTATATTATAATGAAATAGTAAAACAATTGTGTCTACAGTATATTTATGTAAAAAAGTCTAGTTTACTTCTATTACAGACTATTTTTGAAAAAAGATAAATATAAAAACAAGAACATAATATGAATCTATGATTTTTTTGACTCTCTAGTTTGTACACGCATCAGCTTCGATCCTATAAACGCCATCCAGTAGTAGCCAGTAGTAGTAACCATCAAAGGCAAAAGGTTAAGTATACGCGATAGGTATTACGTTAAAATTATAATCTGACATTAAAAATGTGTAAGGTTACATAAATTCATCGATTAAAATAAGGTAAAAGAAAAAAGCTTTAATTAAAAAAATCACGTATATTTCATAAGTGTATAATAGAGCTTACATAGTGTGTTGATAGCAAAATTCAATACCAACATACATAAAATACATATTTAAAAAATATATATTCCAAACGCGTGAGATACTTTTTCACTGTGAAACATGAAACATGAAGGAATCTAGAAATGTAAAGAATCACGGTCGGGTGAGCGAACTGAATGAAATTCGAAGATTCCGCAAGAACATCCATTTACAAAAGTCTGACCTACTTTCCCCTTTACCCTCTATGAAATACGTCTGAAATACGCACTAAAAGGTGAAGTTGATTTCAATGCGTCAAACTTTAACACTAGTATTAATTATCATATAATGATAATTTAATTTAATATTTAAAATTTGAAACATTGCTCTTATAAACGTGTTACGTAAACTACTGAGCACGCTACAAAGTTGGTTAAAATATTCGTGTAGGTACTTAAATCAACATCACATCCGGGGCCAGTTTCTGTTGAATCAAGCGTGAAAGACATAAATACGTCTGATGCGTATATACAGAAATAACATTCCAATAAGTTCAAGGTTATACTTTCGAGTGGTTTCGTTTATCGAGGTGTAAGGGTCGGATAGAACGGAAATGTTATATCCAATTTTTTAAACCTAAGCTTCACGCTTTATCTCGCACATGGAAGGATAGGCAGAGGGAACTGCAGGAACAGCAAAAACCTAGCGTTAAGACACTCCGTTATTTGTCCCTGCTTTCTCCCGCCCCGCTTTCCGCCTTTTTCGAGGAATTTCGTGTTGAGTGACGGAACTTAACGCCACACTATACCTTGATGCCAGAGCGAAAAAAATGGAAATAGAAAAATCCATCTTCCTCAAGTGAGAATCGAACCCACAAACCGTCAAATTTACGGGTAAAACTGTGCCTCTGCGCCACGACGGTCCTCAATTTAGCGTAAAATAGTATTTTGGTTGCAGGTTTATTCTTCAAATTTGTTTACGTTCGTTATTAATGCGACGTTTCAAATTTGTGAACTTACCAGCGCTGCTCTTGTGACGTAGTCAGGCCGCGATCACCGATCCATCGGCGCACCGGCATTGAGTTGACGCACGCGTCGGCGCCACCTCGGACACGCACGCACACACACAGTCACTGTACCCGACACGCGCACGCACACACGCGCACACTACACAGCACTCAACACTGTCACACACCTGCGAGCCGAACGAGCTCACGCGTCACCTGGAACAAGCATAGTCTAAGTTAACACTTGAGTTCACTTGTTGCAAATGTCTAATAATACTACTTTGGTTGTATACATGGGCGCATATCAATATACATTTTATGATTTTATTGTTAGAAAGTATTTAGTATTGAAATGTTTAATTAATCAAATCAGAAAAACTTATTTGTAATGTAAAGTTCGTTATGATATAGAATAAACCAATTGATATCGCTCTTTTATTTTTTTATAAAAAATGAACTCTGAACAACGAAACCCTGGCCGACATATACAATTTAAAAATTACTAAATAATACAACTATAATCCTAAGCAAAGCAAATATTGTTATTATTGTTTATATTTGTATAATAAATTATAATAAATAATTTAACCGATATTATATTAGATACTGTAATTTTACAATGTGTAGACGACATGAGATGAGAGTATTTAAATTAGAAAACCGTTTACATAGCAACACATTTTACGAGCGGTGTAAAATGTAAACATCAAAATGACACCGCAGCAAGTGCGATGTGATTGCTTGCACGCGGCTGTGCCGAATAGTAATCGAGCAATAAATACGTTTTATAGCTCTATACAAAATTCAATACTTTTAAAACAAATATATAGGCAATACTGTTCGTGCGTACTCATCAAAAATGTCGCACGTAAACATTACGTTTAGAAGGAAACGTATGAGTTAAGATAAAATTAAAGAGTTTTTTTTACAAAAAAAATATAAACCGCACATGTATACTTATATACACAAATGCATTAAAGCGAGCGTCTGCCCTACACTGCGTCAGACATGGGTACACAAGTTACCAAACCCGACCTACATTGCACTGTAACGGCACTCCAGAAGATTATTTTTATAGCGTTATGCGGAGACCGGGGTAATATTTTACGGACCATAAAGCAGGGACGGGAGACATTGTAAACTTTATGATTCAAACGTTACCTGTATTGTTTCCGCCTCGGAGCGTCATAGCATGTTATAAATGGCGACGACAACATAACATAGCCGTCATAATCGAATTACACAGGTGTGTAAAAATAATAATAATCTAAGTAGGCAAATGTATGTATACATTTACGTAACAACCCATCACATTGAAGCACTAAAACGGTTTTTATAAAAGTGACTGAAATTGGGAAAATTCTTATATTTAAGAAAAAGACATGTAATATTCACTTATCAGATTTTAGAATTTTAACCTCCAAAACATTGCTTTAGTAAAAAACAATCACCTAAAATGATTATGGTAAAACAAAAATAAGGTAAATCTGACGTTTAAATAATAGTTAAAACTGAAACAAGTTCAAATTGGTAATAAATAGATTATGTTGCTCCACAATAGTTTGTTTGCTACATCTTCAGTACGTGCAGCTTAGACATGAATATTCATAACGATACGTGTTGTTTAATTTCGTAAGCAAAGATAACAATGTAATTATTAGGTTTGCATAATATTATTGGCGAATTTTGGTGAATAGACAGCGAATGGTTAATGCATACATTCATAAGTTAGAATTGTTCGGCTACAATTAGGTACGGAACAATTACTAATTCGTTATAGTTGCATACGTTTAATGTATGTATGTAAACAACGATATTGTTGATATACAATGCAATAAATCAAATATAAAAAATAGAAAACCGTCATAACGTAAGTACGCTATATAGAAGATGTTATTATTTTGAGCAATCGGCGAGGTGAATGATAGAGTGCTCAATATATTTATCTCGGCGTGTCTAATTTAATACTTAGCAACACAACCTTATCCAATAATCGTTCGATATGCAACTAACTAAATATAAATCAAGTGGAACCAGCCAGTGTGATGGAGCTCAACGTCATTACCATTTGTGTTGTATTTGTATTTGCATATAAGGTTAGTTCATTTGCGGAAACACTTGCTAGGACAATTGAATTAACAAAATTATAGTTAACTTTAATTATATATTCCCCCTGCTTTAACTCCGCATAACCGGAGCAAAATGACTCTTTGCTTGTTCTAATAAGGAAGGGTAATGCGTAATTGAAAAAAAGATCACACAAAAAAGTAGTTTAGTTGCATCATTAGTCAGCACCATAGTTACATTTAAAATATCAAATAAACTTTGCTAAGTTACGGAAGCCAGCAGCTAATATATTATTTAAATGAACAAGAATAAATTTTTGAACAAGCTTCAGTAAACAGCAAACCAATAACTGTGTACATAGAAAGTTAAGTAACACACTACCAAACACACACAAACGTAGTACAAAACGCTATGGGAGTAAAAGTTTTAAGCAAAAAGCGACCGACAGACAACTCAACACAACGTAGCAAGCGGGTCTCGAGGAACTTTTAATTGAAAGCACCATTGATCGCATCCGGCGACGATCTTGAATGCAAGAGTAAATACATACTGTATATTTTATACTGTAAGTTGAAGCATTTACTTACATAAAAAGTTAAAACAATAAGTTTCGTCTATGTAATTTAAATATTAAGTTATGCTTAAATACGACAATGAATTTTATTACTTACTGTATTTGAAATATATGTATAAAAAATTGGTCGAATACAAATTCGCGTGCCTGAAGGTCTGAAACTAATTTCATGATTTTACGTCGACGGCAAGTGACAACAATAGTCGTCAAATTGAACTGTGTAGACACACGTATATTCATTATGTATGACACGAAGTAAATATGTTTTCCCAAAGAGTAAAAAACGTAAAAATGTTAAAGACGTAATATAAATCGTATAGCAATGACTACATAGCATTTGTAGATACCGTCAATAATCCCTTCTACTGTAGTCTCACAATAATACTCGAGATTACTCTTCAATTAAAAGATAAATGGAGTAGATAACGACTTGTGCGGTTATCGCATTAATCAAGGCATCTCGCAGTCTCTACAGGAAAAGAGCTATGATATTATCGGAAGATGGCCGATTAGCACTTTTAGAACAATGAAAACCTGCAAGCAGATGTAATCACTGCAGCAGGTACCAAGTATAACTATGAAGTTTAAAAATGACAAGTAGGTATAAGATTATATAATACATAAATATTTATATTTTAAACAATTTAAATCTTTGTTGTAAACAATTTAGAATATGTAAATGAGCCATAATAATCCAACAAGATGGGAAGGTACCGCAAACGCTATCAGTACATTTCTTATCGGGTCACACAGTACCTACGCGGTTTCAAAACCTAATAACATGTTACTGGCTGGCGCAGGTCTTTGAACTATCGATTGCGAAGTCGCAAGGGTGATATCGTAGCGAGTTGACGATCATTGTCTTCAACTTGGAAACGTGACATCCGTTATTGTTTTTTTATAATTTAAAAACTTTTTTGCTATCCCGACCACATTGTTTGGATCTGTAAGTTTATATTCAAATAGGCGCGTTGAGTAGAATTTTTAATGAAGTTCTAAGCTGCTGGATTTTTTATTAATTATGATAACCCACAAATAATATTTACTGAACCGAGCGCACAAAGCTTTTATTTAAATAAAGTATTATAAACATTAACATAATAAAAACCAAATACTAGAAATACAAATAAGTATTTGCTTAACCAAGGAAACTATACATACATAAAATGATTGATTTCAAAATAAACTCCATTGCTTTTAGTCTCTTACAGCCTTTCACTGCCACAAGACAGTTGTCGCAGTATAACCGCAAGTAATTCTAAACTCGATCGTTCTCGAAAGCAACACTTGGTTAATGACCCTCGTTTTAGAGGAAACATGTAACGTAAAGCCAAGTTATATTTTAAAAGTGCTTTTATAGCACTTAATCTATAATACACTTTTATTACTTAAGCAAACATGAATGATTGTATGGGATGACTGTGTTACATTTGATAGACAATGTGCGATAAACTTTTATAAAGTCGTAATATAACTTTTTATTATTTACTAAACTTCTAGCAAGAAAAAAATATTTATAAAGTAATATTTTATTTATTTTATAGACCGTTTTACATACATACATGTTTTTTGTTAATTAGGATTTCAAATACCGACCAATTAAATCATGACTAAGGTATAACGATGTTATCAGTTGATATCATATCAACATACATACATATATAGTGAGAACATGTAATATGAAATGGTGCCAAATGTAATAACTCACAGCTGTCAGATAATACGACAGACAAATGTCGTGTATGTATCGATTGTAATTCCAGCTTTGTTAGACATAACAACATTTGACCTAACGCCAAAACTATGTTAACCAACATGCTGTCGTTTACGATGTTAATAACTTAATTAGCGTGGAAAAACAAAATCAAATTTACCTAAGTAAGCATTGAAAATTTTGATGAGTGTATATTTTTATAATATTAATAAAAATATAATTTTCTATTATTGTCTTGTAAATGTATAATACAATATAATTTATTTTTATTATTATATAATTTGTAAGATATACCTATATTATATTTCTAAGAATGTACAACTAAATTAGGACAGAGGTGTCGCCTGGAGTCGATTTCTATCTTTCGTACGTACAGCCGACATCAATAATTTACAGCCTTACTCTTGAGTGACAGACAATCCTCGTGTTATCGATTACAGGGGAAATCCCTTTCCAGTTAGATGTATATCATTACTGCTGCTACATTTGCCATTAGTTACCTATCGGTTCGTTTATTATTAGGTAAGCTTAATACGGAAAGCTCAGATTAGCTTAGAAAACACTAATGTAATGTATTTTGGATTAGTTTCAATTTAATTTTAATAAATTAGATTACATTAGATAAACCTGCAAGTTAATTACAACTTTATATGACAATATAAAAAATAGTATTTTTAATTGAGTCATAATTTTTACAAAATTAGTGCTAATATTTGTGTAGTAGCTGCAATTTATTTAGAATAAATTAGATTACATTAGATAAACGCGCGCTTTAATTACTACTTCACATGACATTTATATAAAAAAATAATATTTTTAATGGAGTGATAATTTTTACAAAATTAGTGCAAATATTTTGGTAGTAGTTTCAAATTGTTTGGAATAAATTTGATCACATTAGATAATATGTGATCTAATTACCACTTTATGTGACATTTATATAACAAAATGAGTCATATTTTTCACAAAAATAGTGTCAACATTTTTGTGTAGTTTCAATATATTTAGAATAAATTAGAAAACACATGATTTAATTACTTGTTTTTAATTAAATTATAATTTAATCATAAATATTTCTACATACATCTTTTACAATCAAAAAGAAAGCAAGCTATTCATACATATCTCTTATAATGTCCATATATGTATTTATAATGCGCTAAGCGTAAACTAAATGTCACGTAAGCCTAGTTGTAGTACAATAAGTCAGTGCAACTAATGAGATATATGTTACGTGTACATATATATCCATAAACATTCACGGTCGTGCGTAACGGGGTCAATATATAGCATCGAGGTTACTTGGAATAAATAAAAACACATTTATATGTTAAATCAGTTGTAGAACAATTATATTATTATAATTTTTATTTACACCAGTAGTTTATATTAAGTAAATTAGCTACTCAACATGTCCACAAGTGTATTATGTTTAAATATAATCATTGATTTTTGCACGCTTTAAATATAATCATTGATTTTTAAATATGTCATATCATATGAAATTGGCTGTATGTAACGCTAATAATCAAGTCTTACAAAGATTATAACATAATTCGTGCAAATTAGACAACAATCCGTGTTTAAAGCCGTTCCGTTAAAGAGGAGAAAGGCTAGCAAAGTTATAATGAAATTCACGAGCAATAAAACTTCCCTTCAGACTAACCCCTAGATATACATTTACGCGTAGGGCTGCCACTTGACAGATTCGCAAGCATCGTGAAAATGTAAATTTAATGATAGCTAAATAGATTCAAGTCGAGACGCCGAGTTGTTTCCGTTGTTTTTGCGCTACTTCGTATCAGGTGATTTTTTTTGTACTTTAAAAGGTTAAAAGACAAGGGTCTGTGGAATAGAATAAAACTTACATAAGAGCACATTTCAACATTTAATTATAACTGAAAGTTTAAGTGAATTGTAAGTTGAAATAAAGATTACATGTATAATCCAAATTCTAATAAACTTCAATTACTAATGTAAAAAAGGCCAAAAATAAAAAAAACATTATCTCTTATACTAAAACAATGCGTTTAAAGTAAATAATGCGGCTAAACGGCTAAATAAAACATTTCGAATGGCTTGTTTGACGCCCTAAATAAGTAGGTACCTCAAAGTTATGAATGTGAAAGCGGCGCGAGTGCGCGACCAGACGAGCGACGAGCGAACTTAGACAAAGACGGGACTAACTTCCATTAAATCTTTTGCAAGTAAGTTTCCCATCCCCACTGACTCCTGTCTGTTTTGGTACTTTACTAATACTTACCCAACAATATTGGGCAAACTCGCTCACAACTTTTGATATGTAGCATAATGAAGGCTTATATAAATATAATGGTAACAAATTAAAGTTTAAAACACAACTATATAAACATTTGCGTAATACAAGCTTGTTTTAAGAAGCCTGATTATACATTTAGGGATAATTGCTTATCTTTCTATTTTTTATTATTACTCTTTTTTAAGTAATTCAACAAATTATTTTATTACGCTATACATAGTTTTAAAAGTCAGTGGTCTCACAAAACTTGTTTTTAATGTTGTGTCATATAAAAATTCAAAACACCTGTTGTTATAACTTTTAATAGTACGTTAAATTTACACAAAGTAGATAAGCTAAAAAAATGATATGGACACGTGTAAGAATCATAGTACATATCTACGGAGCATTTTTAATGAAAAGCAACATTGTTAATTATATTCACGATTGCAGACAAGTTTGAAATGTTTAATTAAACGAGGCGAATGTATGAAACGAATTACCCAATTATTTATTATCATTACCAGACATATTTCGAAACAGACGCTGAGCGTAATATCAATTTTAGTAAACCGGCGCACGTGATAAAATAACTATATACAATCGATTGATTTTAAAAAAAAATTTTGAAATTAAATATTTATTATATTTTGATCATGAGCCCTAATTCCATGTACCTTGTTAGTTCAATTTTTTTTGTTAATTTAAATAATTTATTCATATTGTTATTGGGTATGAAACCCACAGCCATTGCGCTTATAGTCAAATGCCGTTCCACTGGGCTGCGATTATCTAGTAAGATATGCCTAAATTAAATTAGACTTATTTGAATAGATAATTACCATTCCTTATATACATTTCTCTAATAAACATAAGCAATAGTCAGTGATTATCATATTGTATTTTTAATTAAGGAATATCATTTATGGCAGTATTAAGCTCTTAAACCAAAAGCTTAAGGACCGTGTCAATGTCTAGAATAGATTAGTCCTTATTATTTAAAGCTATCTAAGTAGGTAATTCAAGTATAGTGTAAGTAAGGAAACGTTACATAAACAGCGGTGTGTGCCTAAAGTTGTTTGAAACAAGTAAAGCGTAGTGAGTGAAGTCAAAGCAAAGTATATGAAAGGCGATTACTTTCACATAGCAGGAAGCGGCGGAGTGTTGTAACGAGGGAAATTTCAAAGTAAGTTAGTTAAAACTGAAGATAGTAGGTGTAGTTTCAGTATGTTTTTGACGGATTAGTTGAACGCTGGAGTTGGGCTCGTGCAACTAGCAAGTTTGCTGCAACTCGTATGCGCTCAAACTTTTACTAACTCTGTCCCTATAACGTAACTTGTGTCAAACTGAACTCAATACAAATTGTTAATTACAATAGTTCATTAGCTGTTGCTACTTAAAACACATAATAAGCAGCTTGAAAACGTATTTATCCTGTTTTTGCAATAAGCAAATACAGCTTGAAATACACAATATTCAAATAATAATAAAAAAAAACATACAGCTTAATTGCTAAGTCAAATCGAAGCGGCGTTTCTATACGTCTTTAAATACTTCATAACGATTAGTGTAGATTTTATAACATGTATAATTTCACTTATATATAAAATAACATAAAACACTATCAAAAATTTAATAACAAAAGTTGTAAACATCCAATAATATATTCTAAAGATAACAAAGCTGTTAAAAAATTACAAAGCCAATAGTGTAAGACATGAAACTAGCATTTAAATATCTGTTACACGTTTTGTATGCAAAAAAAATTGAAACCCATTTCAACCTAAAAACAAGACAGGAACGAACGGCATCCAAGTGCTGCGTAAAAATAAAAAAAAATCTGTCGACAGTACACCGGGGGGATGGCTATGCAGAGATACATATATCTTTTCGACGTCGCAATAGAGATCATAATTCAAATGTACGCGACGCCTAAATATTAATGCAGTAGGGTTACCAGGGTAAAATAACCATTAAATAAATCAAATTATGTAAAGCAAATTATTTAGTGATTAGACATATCTGGATCTATAAGACCATGTTCATCGAATTAATATTTTAGTATTTGACGATACAATTTTTAAAACTCGTTCCGAGCACTTTATATCAGGCATTAAGCGCCGCTCGGTCACAAAAGATTATATAGTTGGTTTAGATTGATAAAAACAGATAAATGCAAAAAAATGTACATTATCATATTTTAGGTAAACAAATTCACATTATCATCAAAAACATGAAAATTATAAATAATATTTTTAATATTAAATCTATGAACATCAAACATAGCTAATATAAATATAAAACCAAAGGTGTCCTATCAAAATATTGACTACACAGTCAACAGTGGCACATAAAGCGTTTCATACACGTTGCACAGTGTACGGTAAAACGTCTGTCGCGCAAGTGGGGCAGGGCGGAGAGGCGTTCAATCGCGGGGACGCGCTCGGGTCGTTCACCCGCGCCGGACCGGCGAGCGCGGTTAGCGGCGGCGATACGACTACGATTGGGTTTAATTGCGACCATGTTACTTTATTTACTTATGCTTCTCTTTAAACCTTTCCCAAATGAAAGCAACGTCATATCATTACTGTACTTAGATTTAGATTATTCGTAGCTAATCAGAAGTAGTACAAAAACAGTTCAAGTTGTATCTTAATGTTATCTTAATGAACACATCCGTTCATTTAAGATTCAAAATGGATAGATGATAATTGACTTAATTCATATATTATATCAATACCGAATAATATAAAGTTATTTAGTTATTCCAAGAAATATAATCAGCGGAATGTACATGTTATCTATGCTGAATATTAATATTGATAAGATAAGAGAGATGATGATAAGCTATAATCTATATGACAAGCTAAAGCGTGTGGTTCAAGTAGAAACAAAAATAACGGTAAAATTAGTTTCCAATCGTGTCTCTGGCCTGGCAACAATGAGAGAACATCGGCGAGTTTAACGCGCTTGTTACTTTGTGAACTGTGAATTCTCAGAAGATGGCCGCTGGTATCGTTTGTAAGATCAATACGTTTTCTACATTCAATGGTCGACGTTCAAAACCAATAGTACAAACTAAAAATATACTAAACCATCAGTTTTTAATAACATAAAATGAATATTATTATAGACAATAAATATGTTAGCCTTCAAATAAGATATAACTAAAAAGTAATAACATAATAATCAACTACATTTCGTACTAACAAAATACATGAAAAGCATTAATACAGATAAAACAACATTTTAAATAGAAACTCGAAAATCTCAAATACATCGAAGTGAAACTTTTATTCACAGTGGTCGCGGAACGCCGCCAACAAAACGACGCTCTGTCAGCGTTTCCACACAGACGCTTCCGAACAATAAACGAATCGGAAAGACAAACCCATCTACTAAAATTTTGGCCAGTGTCGTAAAATATCACAACTAAGTTATTATACTTCATTCAAGTATTGTTTTATTCTTGTTATGTTGTAAGTATTTGTATTTAATTCTCTTTGTTATGTTGTTATATAACATTAAATGACATAATAGTAATATTTCTTTGTCTCATTTTATTCACTATTTCGGAATAGCCGCTGTTTTCAATTTGTCTTGTTTTAGGGTTTTTTTACAATTTTTACAAGAACAAAATTAATTTATTAAAAAAATACACTTCAATAATTAAAATATTTACTTTAATTTTGAATGTTAAAGTCGACTTTACAATCCACAATTATTAAAAATTCCAACTGTAAGTATAAAGTAAAGAAATGTGAATTATCGTTAAAGTTAAATATATGAAAAGAATCAAGAAAAATACTCAGTTAAAGAAAAAGAATATAATGATGACGATGATAAAAAATATTAAGAAAATAAGTGAGGATTGCACTGACAGCTATTGTATTTAACAGGCGCGCCGACTTTACCACGTTAGTGTCAATATCAAATATTCACCCATGCAGGTGTATGTAACGATGAATAAATTAATTATTAATTGTTATCATTTCGTTCGAAATAAAAACTTACACTTCAAATTATAAAGTTGTAAGTTGTCTAAAGAACATATACAACAGTGTGAGCATGTGTGGAATAGTGAACAATTTGAACAGCCATGTGTGAAATAGACAACAACGCGAAGACAAGTTTTTATTTCGTTTCCCTTTTTCTTATTTTCTAAACAAACGTGTCTCGCGATATCATCGACTTGAACAAATAAAATTACTGAGAGAACTTTATCATATATTTTTAAAGCTACATACTATGTACTCTTATTATATCGCTGAATACTTTACTTTATATTTAAAAACAAATTAACACCTCTTAAGTTACAGACATAATAATAAGAAAGAATGAGTCTTTAGTTCCGACGTGGTCTTTACAAGAAAATGACTCTATAATCATTTAAAACGTCAATACTTATCTTTGGCATTCCACACCCTAATCGCTTACTCAGCGAAGGGTGGAACAAGTTATGGAACAGCGATAGAGGCGGCCAACCGGTTCGTCCGAGTGAAACTTGCCAATGCAAGGTAGCGGAGTCGAATATTTCCAAGTTATTTAAATTTTGCGATGAGTTATAAAGTTTTCGAGCGTGAATGAATTATAATTCTTACCGTGTTTTTGTGGAAATTAACAAGCTTTCTCAACGTCGACACCGTCACGCTCCAAATAGCTTTACACTACTACACAAATATTAATTTAGCATTGAGTTATTTAAAACACGTTAAGCAAGCGATTCCGGCACGATTTTAAGATTGTACTGAGTCATCCCTCGCCAGCCAGTTACACAAACACACATATCCACCATACTGCTTACTTGACATATCAATTGTTCGTCTAAGCTAACAATGCGGAAGAAATACTTATTTGTTTTCATTATAGCGAGCATACTCGACAAATAGGCGCTTAACATAGATACGAACGAGTGAAGGCATAGTAAATTTGGCATTTACCGACAATAATATTTTAACTATGATGTAAAACGAGTGGGTAACTGTAACAACTTCCTTCTATAGGAAGTTTTTACGTTTAGAAAAGATATGCGATATAATATTTTTAATTTAACAAATTCTGCATACAATTTAAAAAATAAGACTGTACACGGCATAGAGCTAACTCAAACGATTGCAAAACAAATATAAACAGACGCCAATTTATTGTGAACTAAGCTGGTATAATAGTATTTCACTTGTCAGCGGATCTAAAATAGCCGAGTGAGTGAATTACGTTCGCTAGTGTTCAGAGTAACAATAGCTAACGCTGCGTGTGGCTTTTTAATGTGCACTTTATGAGGTCACGATTTAGACGTAAATTAAATTTCCTATAAATTTCCCATATGATACTCAATTTGATCTTTAAATTGCTTATGAAGCATACCAATAGCTCAAGTGCGATATAGTAATAGCATGACTAACCGTCGTTATATAAGTATTTTGAATTATATCTACAGAGCACGGTGACAAATTAATTTACTTAAATGGAAATAGCGTATGACTAATAAAGAATAAGTCATACAGCCCTTTATTTTATGTGAATGAAAAAATAATTGTTATTAAAAGATATAAATATCTGTGTTATATAGTTTTATGTAGTTAGGTATATGTGTTTCAAAGCAATATAAGTATAACAGAAGCTCTCACTTATTTATGCAGCGTACTTAAAGTATTTATTACTTCATCCAAGTTATTTATTACTATAATAAGCATGTTTATACCATACTAATTTAATACCGTAATATAAGAAGCGGCTGGTAGCAACTGTGTAAGCCTGAGCCTTGAAGCTGGGTTCATAGTAAAATTAAAACATGCTGGATTAAACATAAATTATAAAACAGTACAAGACTTAATTATATATCAAAGTTAAAAGTCCCTCATGCATTAAATAACATATTTTTATTTTCGAGAACATTGTAGTATTTTTTGTTATTTACAATCTTAAGACAATTTGCACTTTATTAAAATACTCAAAAATATATAAAACTAAAAAATAATAATAAATATGTTAATTAACGCGTAACTGGACACAAGATATCACGTAAATAGTAAAAAATATTTGCCATTCATCGCTTACACATCTCGCGTCAACGTTGCGAAGGAAAAGTTCAAAGTCCGCGTCGTATTCTCGAACGCACGGGTCACGCACACTTACATGTATAATTGTGTATCTACTTACATATTATACACTTGTAGTTGTATTATACACTTGTTTGTCAACGCATACTACCAGACCGTTTGTGTGTAATTATTTACACGCACACAAGTTAGTATTATAATAATTGTTTCACACAGTTGAACTGACCGAGTCTGAACGAGAATAGTAAGCAATGAAATATTATTATTCTTTTTATTGTAACTTAAGTTGAGTCTATTCGAAATGTTTTTAATTTATGGAATAAAACAACATAAATAAACGTCATACATAATGTGTGGAAATATTATTATGCTGGTAAGCCTTTTCAAAGAAGAGTTGGTTTTTGAAAATATAAAATCTAGTTTTATCTGCTAAGCAATAAATATCCTTTCGGTACTTACACATACATAATAAGAAAATATGATCGATTTTATACAAAATAAATCATTAATACCGTACAGGGAAATGTAATTAATTAGTGTATATACTAGTAACGGATTTAAATGCAACTCAACGGCCATAATGGTAAATTAATGTAATGCGAATTAAGGTATGTTAATAGGGGCGAACTGGTGAATCGGACCAGTAATTGGTAATTATTGGCTACAATTCGATTTCAGAAACAATTTATGCACGGTAATTATTACATATTTTATAGAAAATTAACTAGAATTTCAAATTTTTTAAATGACAGCTGGAATGGAAGTTGGACCACGTAGTCCAAATGTGCTACGGGTTCTAATTAGGCAACAATTCAGCAATTTATAGTCCTTAAAAAGGATAAAATTGTTAAATTAGAAATTTATAAATATATAAAAAAACCCATTACAAACATAAAGCTGTAGTGTATATAAAATTAGAGCACTGAAAAATAAGCCTGTTAATAATAAAATAAACCGAAACCCAAGGTGCGCGATACTCATATGTGAGTACACACACAATGTGAGTACTGCTACTCACATTGGATTGATAAATATTTTAAATATGTTAACACCGAATATTTTTTAACTCTAATCAAATATGTTTATTTACTTACGCATAAGCTCAGTTAAATATCCAGATCAATTAGCATATATTTACTGTCAAATAAAAATAATGAGAATTTTTCACAAAACATTGTCGTAATTTTATGTCTAAATCACATAAACACGAGTCATTATTCATTAGATCAACAATCAACACTAAAGATGTAAAAGAAAATATTATCACATGAATAATTAATATTGTGTGTTAAATAATGCAATATTTTTCAATGGTGGCGCAGAGCTCTGAGAGCGAATATATCGGCGCATTGTTGCGAACGCATACTAATTGTGGGAAACGGGTCACGGGTCAACGTGGGTCAGAAACATAAGATAGAGTTGTCTGTTGGAATGCAATTGTTAATTTTGCAAAACAATATATAAACCAGTTTCTTGAAAGTTATAAAAGAAATGTTATATAAATTATTTTATCTCTTTTGGTTTAAAAACGGATTCAAATTTCTTTGAAAGTTATGATTTTAATTATATTCGGCAATATTAGATTGTAAATATTATGATCAAGAACGAGTTATCAGAATATATTTAATGAAATAATTAAAAGTATTTATTGTCACAGATAAGCAGAAAAAATATAAAAGCTAAAATAAAATATATTACTGAAATATGGGTATCTAAATGAAAAGGTGTGAAAGTTACAAGTAAACAACTCATAAAAAGCACATCCAAAAACAATAAAAAATGTTGAAGCAGCCATTTTTACCTTACATAAAAGTTATCTAAGCATTTTATTGCAGGATCGAAATTTAGCTAGCACCTGAAAGCAGCCGCCTACCATTCCGCTGATGACGTGTCTTGAATATTTATCAGGGTCGTGTTTCGTGGCAAAAGGAAACCACTCGCACCCACATATTTACTTACTATTAGTACTTCCTATACCAACGTGTGGAGAAAGGTTAACCTTTTTAGTTATATTACATAATCATATTTAAAAATTAATCCATCCATCCATCCATAGCTTCACGCTCTATCCCTAGCGGGGTAGTCAGAGAGAACGGAGCGCCAAACGCTGCGGTCCCTGCATACCTCTTTCGCCTCGTCCACTGTCATTAATCTCTTCATGCATGCTCTCCGGGGAGTCCTCATGCTTTTTACGTGACCTTCCTCCAGTATCTTCGATACTGTGTTTTCGAAAGTCAACCGAGGTCTCCCCTTACCTCTCTTACCACTCACTTTTCCATCATATATCGTTTTTACCATTCTTTCGTCACTCATTCTTTCGACGTGCCCAAACCATCTGAGCACGTTCTTCTTCATTCTTACTGTGACATCCTCGCTGGTACCTACCATCCTGTGTACCTCTTCGTTGCGGATTCGGTCAGCTAAGCTGACTCCGCATATCCTTCAAAGAGATCGCATCTCCACAGCATTCATCTTTCTTTCATTCTTCTTCTGTAATACCCACGTTTCACTGCCATATAACAGCGTCGGAACCAAAACTGCATTGTGTACGGCCAAACGTGCAGCGACGCTGACGTTCTGCCGTCTCAACAACGCAGCTAAGGCACCGTTCATTCTGTTACCGGCAGCAACACGTCTTTCCACATCCATTTCGTATCTACCATCTCTACTTAACATACTTCCCAAGTATACTACTTCGTTCACTTGTTCCAATAATTTTCCATTCACGAAAATCTTGCATTCTGTTCTTTCCTCGTCTCTTTCAAATACCAGAACCTTTGTCTTACTTGCATTCAGGCTTAGACCATTGGTTTCACACCCGTCTTTCAGAATGGTGACCAATGCCTGCAACTCGCTTTCTGATGATGCAATAAGCACTGCATCATCTGCGTACAACAAGCAATTTACCTTCAAGTCACCCACTTTTACACCCATGTCACTTTCTTTCAGTCCTTGGAGACAGCTATCCAAATACAAATTGAACAACCAAGCCGACATGGCACAACCCTGTTTGACACCCGATTGGATGCCAAACCGAGGCGACATGTCGGCTCCTACTCGCACACAGGCTGAGTGATCTCTATAAAGAGATTTTACAGCCTGCAGCAAGGGTCCGTTCACATTGTACCGGGGTAGTATCTCCCACAACTTCTTTCTCACAACCCTGTCAAACGCCTTCTCCAAGTCCACAAAAGCACAGAAAACCTTTTGGTTTACAGCCAAAAACTTCTCTGTGATCATACGGATGGAAAAGATCTGATCCATGCATCCTCTTCCAGGTCTAAAACCTCCTTGGGCCTCCCACAGTAGCCTTTCGGATCTGTCTTGCATTCTTCTCGCTAAAATTTTTGCATATACTTTACCACCTAAGCTAATCAAACTGATTGCCCTATAGCTTGCACAGTCTATCTGTGAACCTTTGCCTTTATACAAAGGCACGATGACTGCACTTTGCCAATCATCTGGGACCTCCCCCGATTTCCAGCATAAATTGCACAGAAACCAGAACAAGTCCAAGATGCGAGGTCCACCATATTTGATCATCTCGGCAGTAACTCCATCCGCTCCCGCTGACTTACCACATTTCAAGCTTCTTATTGCACTCTCAACTTCTTTTATACTGATTTCGCCATCTGCTACATCAAGACTCAGCTTGTCGCTGTCACTTGAGGCAGAAGCGTCATCACATTCATACATCTCCTTGTAGAATTCCGCCCATCGCTGCAAAACGTGTGATCTGTTTGTAAGTATCTCACCGTCCTTCGAAATCACCCCTTTCATTTTAAAGGTTGACGAACAACTCCGTGAATCACTAACTTCTCGCCAGAAAAGCTTCGTATTATCCCGGAAGTTGCTCGTCAACCTTTCATCTCTTTTACTCTCGGTTCTTTCACGCTTCATCTTTATCAGTGCTTTCGTTTGGTGCTTTTGCAGCTTATACTCTTTCTTTTTAATCTCTCTCATACTTTTATTCTTACTCGAGGCTTTATAATCCTGCCATGCCTTCTTCTTTCTTTCTACAGCATCTTTCACTTCATCATCCCACCATTCGTCACGCTTTTTACTAAAGCCACTTTTCTTTGTACCACATACCTCTGTCGCAGCTTCCACCATGCAGCTCCTAAGGTTCTGCCAGCATACTTCAACACTTTCATTTCCTGTTTCACAACTGTCAAGCTTTTCGGAAACCCTTTCTATATATTCCTCTCTGATTGGTGGATCTTGAAGCTTCCAGCTTCTTATGCGATAATTCGATTCCAAGTATGAACACCTCGTGCGGTTACGCCATCCTGCGAACAAACCCCTAAATCTAGCAATTACCAGATAGTGGTCCGTTCCCAAGTCGGCACCCCTAAACACACGTGTGTCCATCACTTGTTTTCGAATCCGCTGATCCACTAGGAATAAGTCAATCATACTTTTCTCTCCCATGCGCTCCCACGTATACATGTGAATTTGTTTGTGGTCAAACATCGTGTTTGCCACAAACAAATTCCTTTCCTTGCAAAGTTCCAAAATGAGCTTTCCAGCCTCATTCACTCTTCTGTCACCATATTGACCTAACACACCTTCGTAACCACTTCTCGCGGTTCCGACCCATCCATTCATGTCTCCACATAATATTAATTTTTCATTTCCTCTAACACTGCCTAGAACATCCCTGACACTCTCCCAAAACCCCTCAAGCTCGCTCAATGAAGCTGAGGATACCGGCGCATATGCCACCAACAAGAATATTCTTGTAATCCCCAGCTTGAAGCGAACCCAAAGCAGTCTAGGGTTGATCGCCTCGTACTCTACCACTGCACTAACCAATCGAGAGGACAATAATACACCTACACCTTGACACCCGCGTTCGCTCTCTGGAACGCCGGCCCAGAGAGCGACGCGGCTGCCCGGCAAATCGGTTGCATCATTGCCCTTTCGCTTGGTCTCAGTCATACAAATGACATCCAAATCTCGCTCATCCATCACATCTAATAGCTCATTCATCTTCTGGTCCATCCCTCCTCTTACATTCCACGCAGCTATTTGTAGCTCCGTCCTCCACTTCCCGCCGTTCCGGACATGGCGTGCTGGGTGGCGGTCCCCAACGCCGCATTTGTCTCCACTTTTCACACCAGCGGGGACGCACTGGTGCGCGTCGCCTCGGGGGGACGCCCTAGCATTGTGCTCCCGTATGGTGCTCGTGGCTGATGGAATGTTGCAGCCCTAGGTAGGGCTGGCAGGGGTCGCTGCGTGCAAGCCTTCCATCTTCGACCCCCTTAATTAATAATTATTAAATTTGCTGCTTAAAATCTAAATCACATATAAAACTTAATTGTAATTTTTTAAGGAAAATTAAACGTAACGGAGAATTTATTTATAAAATGTAAACTTTTAATTGTGTATATATATAATATATACACACCCAATCTAGTTAAAAATAGAGTATCAAAACTGATTGGATGTACACTGATTGTAAATGAATATTTATAATTGACCTCATAGTAAGTAGAGCCGCTTAAGTAAGAAGCCGCATACCTTATCGGATTCACAGTATTTGCTTGCATTAGCATAAACGCTCGTGTAAGTCGAAAAACCGGCTTACACATTAATAAATATATAGCAAAATTATTTTTTTCTTATAAATTTAACGAAAAGAGAAATACTGAGCACAAAGTCGTTTTAAACAACACACAGTTAAAATACCCGCTAGATTAAAAACCACGTAGCTTGAACAATTTACATTTGTTACGTGCATATACGCCATTAGTACTTAGGATGGGTGCTTTTTGAGACATGTTATTCATTAGCTTGTATAATAATTGGCTTACTTTCAAATATTAGGGGAGAGCATTAGAGTACCATATGACTATGACAAATGTACTACATGTTTAAGTAATATTGGATAGAAACAGAATATTTTATGATACAAATGACGTCAACTTGACAACACAAAAAATGTACTTTTTTTATCAAAGTTATCATACTATCAACAATTTATGTCATAAAATATAATATACAAAACAGTAATATGTATATCTTCATATGTTATTCTTTGTATATATATCTTTACAGCAATAGTTAGCTTTATAAAACCTACATTTGTAGAACAGTAAAATTTATATAAATTCACTTAGACATTGTTTAAAGCAAAATATAAGTGTATTTTACGTCACATGGTAGGTATGTGATTTTAAATCATATAATTTACCCATGTAATTATAAATAAACTATATACGTGATGTCCCTAGAAGATGAAACGGCACACAACCGATGTGTTAACAACCGTTAAGTATAGTATTTGTACTACTACTTAAGCTTGTTACATTACATATATTACTTATACATATTTGTATATAGGCAAAATTCTTTCACTTATATATCATAATTATTATTATAGCTTAAACTTGTACTATATAAAAATAAAGAAATAAATAAAATAAAACTTGTTTTAATGAATATGAAAGCAATATAAGTTAAATTTCACGACGTAACAAGCTTCTGAAGTCACCATTTTTTACTGAGTTGAGATATATAGACACATATGCATATAGCATACACATAGTTTGTTCAACTTCGTCCAGCCTCCTGTTATATCAAACAAATATTAATAGTAAACACGAGAACCGCAATCACGCTGATGCATCTGCTGTCTTTACAACAATCCTGTAAACAGATTATAGTTATACAAAACACAACTGCTGCGCTATTCATCAGAGGGTTTGAAAAGTGATCTAAAACATTAAATATTCCGCCCAGTTCAATATAGCTTGTTTTGTTTCAACCAACTTTTTTTTATTTATCCAGGTATCGAGATTTTTTCGTTCAGGTCCGTTTCGCCCACTGCGATGGGAAATGTCTATTTGAATTGTAAATACTGCGGTGATTCGAGCGGATATTATGTAAGTGTTAGACTCAGTTTTATTTCGATATTTATGAGTCGATTATACTAAAATATTCATAGCTCCGCATGATGTATAGTACATTTAACCTTCACGTTTCTACTAATGTTATATTAAATAGGCTCTTACTTAGTTTTTTAAACACTTTTATTGCGTTGGCAAATGATTATAAGTCATAATATGATTATATCTATTTGTTAATTTGACAAATATTACAATTCAGGCACTACTACAATACGTGTAAAATTGTTTAATTGGGACTTGCCTATTTAATTGCCCAAAAACGACTTACACCAAAATTTAGATATAAAGTTAATCTATATAGTACTTCTGTCAAAGTAACTTAATACTGAAGTTTTGGCTTGGGCTAGCGCATTCGGCAGACACCTCAACCTTATTTAGGGAAAAAAATAACTTTGGGTTGAGATTAAAGAAACCATCGGAGCTCTATAAACATCTAAGAGTTGCCAAAACACATATTCTGGGAAAATCACGAGATGAGATTGTTACCTCACTTCCAAAAGACAGAAGTGTCCCAGAGCTCGAGTCAAGACTTAAGTTCCATAAACAATTTATGATAGGAGCACAATCAAGTAAAGTAGGGTTAGGATCAAAGAGGAAAGTTCAAGATATGGACATAATAAAATCTTTTATACGGCAAGACGAGAATGATAGGTATAAGATGCACGCAATGGGGTTAGAAATGCAAAACGAGTGGCTAACTCTGGGAGAATTTTGTATCCCTTTAGCTTTAAAATGGCGCACCCTAATTCATGACTGGTCTCCAGCACTATTAAAATTCTACCTGAATGCGTTCCAAATGACTCTTCCAGATTAAAGTAATTTAGTGAGATGGGGTAAAGCTACCGATAAATCTTGCTTCATCTGTAAAGAGGCAGTGGGGACAGCTAAACATATGCTGGTGGGGTGTAGGGTACTCCTGGAAAGTGGTCAATACTCGCGGCGCCATGACAAGGTACTAGAAATTATACGTGAAGCCGTTAGTCTTTCAGTAGCAAGAGCACAGAGAAACATTACAACCAGCAAACGTTCAACAGAGTTTGTGAAAGAAGGTTCTGTTAAAAAACACACGCAAAAACCTTTCTCAATATTAGATCCAGCTCCTGATTGGACTCTTTTGATGGACACGTATGAGAAACAGTATAAAATCCCTGAGGACATTGGTGTTTCGTCATCCAGACCTGATATTTTTCTTTATTCTCGAAACCTAAAACGCGTAGTACTGGTAGAACTTACAGTTCCGTGGGAGACTAATATACCTAAAAGTCATAGCTTCAAACTTAATAAATATTTCGAGCTTACTAACGAACTGACCAGGAATAGGTTTAGAGTAAATTCATACGCGGTAGAAGTAGGAGCGAGAGGTATAACAGCGAAATCTCTCTTTAGCTTGCTAAAAGATCTCGGCCTGTCTAGAACTATTACTAATACATTTCTAGAACGTACTTCAAAGGCGGCATTAGCAGAATCTTTTCGAATTTGGTTAGGTAGTGGGAGGAGCTCGGACAGTGAAGGTGAGCGTTAATGCATTTTAAAGGGGCCCCTTTAAACCTACACTTGGGTCGCAAGTCCCAAGCGCTGATCGGAGCTCCTCTTCCTACAACGCGATGGGCCCGGCACCCGCACGGTGAATCCATGGAATGCTAAGCAGTTTCTTCTCATAAGTATATAATTAATTTTAAATGTGGTAAAGCGGTATTTGTTGATGACGAATCTTTCCCACAATATTGTATAATAGATATCATAAAATTTCCGTAATGTCTTTTTTCAGCAATTAGTAACTACGCAAAAGAGATATAATATATTTCCCTAAGGAAATATTACAACATATTCTGCTTCTAAGATAATTAACACACCAATACATTTGGTAACTTTGAAATAAGGTTTAATAAAGCATATCCAAATAAGTATTTTGTACAAAGACGATTCGAAGGCCGATGGCATTGCCTCCAGCATTTTCCTGTTTATCACACGTTGTTCGATTTAGTAGAGCTCCCCGCAGGGCTGCCGATTGAAAAAACTTTATCAATCACGTTCCACTGAATCTGGGGCTTTGATTTATCATAAACTTTTATTAGATCAATCATCTGAAAATGTAAAACCTACATTTAAAAATCATATAGGTATATATCTTTCTTTCATTTATAGAAACACCAATAATATAAGAATTGAATTCAAATGATAGTCACTGCTATAGAAACACAAAACCGTGTGAATCGAGGCGTGAACTAACGACAAAGCCACGCTCGCCTATTGCACAAGTATTATGTTAACATGAAAAAAAGCATAAGGATTATTAAAATGTATACTGAATTATACATTTTATACTACTATATAATATTTTGTATCACTTAACTTGAGAGCTACATATATGACCTTAATATGATAAATTAAAACCATCGACCATCATTCACATGAAGGATAATTTGCAATAATTAACCATTTATTTGCTTGGGATAAGCTTGTCTTAGTTTCGGAGGACAATCAGTTCCAATATTTATCTACAAATGAGGAAAATAAAAATGAAGACAAAGCACTGTTTTACATTGG